>JAKGSA010000549.1:52048-91609 GCA_033558755.1 Philaethria dido
ATGATAGTGGTCGCGAGCCAGTCGGAGGACAAACCTCCTACCACCTAACAAAAGCAGTATTCCTTTAAAAAGCCCAAATAATATTATTTAGGCTTTCTAAATCTTCTCAATAGATAAGTTTTACATATAGGCCGATCGACCATTTTAATACATTCTATAAATAAGTTATAACACTTTTGTTAACAAATTATCTCTATTTGAATTGTATTTTTCTTTCTGTTGAGAATATATTTTTGTCAGCTTTTACATTTTGTTGTAAACATCACTATGTAAAGGGTGTCCCAAAATTAACGCAAGATGACTTTGCCACCATTTGCTATTATATTCATTATTCATTCGCTATTAAAAGACTAAAATGGCATTTTCTATTTAATTCAAATCTTGCGTTAATTTTGGGACACCTATATATACCTACTATCCGTTCAACGACGTAACTCTTAGTTATTATTTATATAAAGCAAATAGGGAAACATATAATATTTTGTAGTTAAGTACCAATAAATATAGTAAAAGTTGTTATACGTATACAGAATTTGAAGCTATAACCGTCACGTACGCTTAAACTATAACACGATGACATCAAGATCTTAAGTAAAAAAGAAAATAAGGGTTTTAAAATGTGTTTAAAAACAACAAAAAAAGTTTAAAGAAGCTCGTCGCCCGCGGGCGGCTACCGCGTTACCCACGATCACCGTAATCTCACAACTAATGGGAACGAGGATCCAATCAATCTTCAATCTTCAAGTAAACTATCTTGTTTTATAGAAATAGCTTTTACCTGTTTTCTCTAAATTATACCAAGCAAAGACTCAATTCTTGTTCTTAACAAATATGTTGCCTCAATTCGGCGAGAAGTGGAAAACTTTTAAGAAATCTTAAGAGAGCGGAGTGTTTTAACGCTAGATTCTTAGGTTCCCTCTGCCTACCCTGCCATGTGCGGAATACACCGTGAAGCTAAAAAAACATATATGTTCCTATGGCTAAAAAAACAAATATGTTCCTATTGGTTTATCTTCCTATTTTCAATGTAGCTCAGATTTTTAAGTGAAAACAAACAATGACTTTTGGTATTGTATAGAATTTTGTTGTCTTACTATCTAATAATTTTACAGTTTTAGTTCAATTCGAAGTATCTACCTGATTATTTACGTCACATTTGGAGGAAAGCGGCGAACGCGTGGCGAGTGTCTTGACTCTAGGTTATCTCTAACACCCTGTTATGCAAGATAAAGGAGCTGTTTTTACGTCATAGTATGTACCTTTAAAGATTCTTACAACTTTTTAATATTAGTGTCTATTAACAATCCCTTAGATATTTTAAAACGTACTAAAATTCCATGAGAGTGATTTAATTTGTTATTTACCTAGATTATATGATTTTGAAACTATAATAACTATAATGTATATTTTTAAGGATTTTACGAAGACAAGAATCACATATGAACAAATAATACTTGGAACCTTTTTTTTAGTATAAATTTAATTTTTCCTCTTATATTTGCACACTCATGGCAAATATTTTTAAGCGCTGGTTAAATAGGTAAGTATATTGGCAACATACAATATTTACATATCGTTGGCAAATTGACAAAGGGACGTATCCGCAAGTTTTGACATTTTGAGATAACTTCATTAAAGGTACCACTAGACTCGTCTCTATGAAGTTATGGGAACCCCCGAGCGTTTACTTCCTTCGAAACGCAAAGAGAAGCCGTGACCAAAGGACGTATCTGCCAGAGTTGCAGTTCCCGCAATGACAAAAGGATTTTTGATCAGTAATATCTCGAAACAACCAATTTGCAGATACGTACCTTTGTCAATTTGCCAACGATATAATATGTCTGGGTATTCGGCTATAGGATATCTATTTATATTATTTATGTATAAATATTATAATAAGCAACTACACTAAGAGGTAATAGCAAAAACGCTTCAGTTTGAATTTTATCATTAGGCTCAAGATTTACAATAATGATACTTAGTTCACACGCTCTTTATTAGATACTTTGATTACTGTTAAAGGATGTCTCAATTATTATTTACTGAAAAGTAAATATAATCACCATAGAATTATTTGTATTTTTTTTTGTTGCTTTAAATTTTCTTGCTCATAGCAGAGCAGTCAGAGAAAGCTTGTATAAGCTAGTATCAAAACACTCCCTTCAGTCTTTTCCTCCGGAATTCAAGAGTTTGCGTGTTGAGTGGTGGAACTCGGCACAATATCATTTAACTGAATTGTATTATGTTAGGTTCAGTCATTTTGTTTAACTAAATAAGTTTTATCCATTTATATACGAACGATCCCTCGAGTGGAGTCGAACCCAGAACATTATATTTGTAGTCCCACTGCGGCACGACGGCCTCATTGTCCGTAAATTACAGTGATGTAAAAATAACTACTTTGTACACTTTAACATATCTTTCTAGGATTTTATTGTAAAATATTTTAATATAAAGTCAAATCTTACACAGATCTCACGTTGCCTCATACGTAAACGTGCGTAATTAAAAGATACAAAAAGCACAAACAGGCTCGCGGAATAACAAGCGGATGTCCGTGTTGATGCAATTGTGAATCACGTCTTAAAAGTGAATCGCGTTAATAAGCATGTTACAATATAAATATGTTTTGATAAAATTATTATATCCCCAGTCAGATGTATGAAAGACTAAGGAAAAAAGGCCAGAAAGTTCTTTACCTATGCCATGTACCTACGTTTTTATTGTGTTATGTGGTTTTAAATTCTACCAATGAAAGACTATTTGTATGAAATATGTGAATATAAAAGCTTTTCAAGTTTAGAAAAAAAAGAAATTTCACCTATTTAAAGTTCTTACTTAAGACTTCTACTTTTTTACATACAACTTAGTAAAAATTAACTAGAAATGTTGAATAGTAAGAAAATAAATCGCATCTCTTTTATAGTATGTACTTTGCTTCACAGTGACTAATAAATTTCTCAGAGAAAGTGATGGGAAGGAAGCTTTACACCTAGATTCTTAATAAGGGAATATCAAAAAAGGGCCGATCTTTTGATTTTCGGCATTTCAAAGGTCTCGGTGACGTCCGGGCGGCGAGGCGGCCGCGGGGCGAGTGACATCGGGTCATTAGCGCACCACTCACGCGCAAGTTAAACTGCGCCACGTGCGCGTGCGCACCCCGTAATACAGTGTGAGCTTTTTTGTATGAGAAACATTAGAAAATTGCTTATTTAAGAGTAATTTCATTATCGTAATTAGAGATTAGAAAACATAAATTGGCACTTCGAATTTTAGTTTTACTATATATATATTGCTTTACATCTTTTATTTTTATATTGCTAATCTTTTACAGCAAAGAGAATCTAGTCAAGACACTCTGTTCTTCACTTTCCGCCCGAAATATAGGTATTGCGTTGAGTGGTGGAACTTAACGCCGCTTCATGTTTTACCAGATCGGAGAAATGAAAATAATTTAGATATGAACTTAAATAATTTATATATTAAATTTGTCTTTACAAAGCCAAACGCTGTCCCACTGCACCACGACGGCCTCAATTTAATGCTAAAATAGCATTAAATCAGTACAAATAATTTTTCATGTATATATGATGATATTTAAAGTTGTATAAAATCTTTATTTTTTATTTTTTACATAAAATAATATGTCGACTACATGTAACAGACCGTCAAACATGAGCTTTGTAATAATAAATTGATTGGGTAATTCTTCATAGCATTATTTCTTTCAATTTGAAGCTAATTAAGCACCTGAGCACCCTGTTGCGTCATTCGCCACAATGACGACGTCTTTAAGAATAACAACGGGGAGGTCCGCGTAAAGGTGCCGGCGTGACTTACAAAATCACGTACGGCACCCCAATGTAAACAATAGACAAAGGGCCCGGCAGGTTATTAGGCTAACCGATGCTTATCATAACGCCGTATCGCACTGTACTGGGAACGCATGTCCCTGTTTGGGTAATTTTGGATGAAGATATCTAGATCGCACTGTGAAAATATTCTTTGGAGAATTTTTATTTGGCTTTATTATTTTGTCTTGTGTATCTTAGTATATAAAGAAAATTTTACCTGGTTTATTTGTAAAGAAAAGTAGAAATAGCACAATAGAAATATAATAGAAGAAGTAATACCAAAATAGCAGACAGTCAAGTGAAAAGAGAAAAAAGGGGAAAAAGAGAATAATATATCGCACCTTTAGAGTTATAGTGACGTATTTAAAAAAATATCAATTTTTGTTAAACGTCAATATAGATTTGTACATTTAAGTATTTTGAAAAGAATTGACTTTTCAAAAAATATATTTCAATTTCTGTTCTTGTTTTAATGAAAGTCGATAAAGACGTTGCCTTACACCGTTTCGTGGCAAAAAATCAAAATCATGATTTATTAGATTAGGTTCATATAATTCTGAAGGTGCGATATTCCTCTTTTACTTACTAAAAACTTTAATGAAGTAAATATATTTGTTTCAGAACTTCTACATTAATTTATAATACAATCTCTAATTTAAGGGGCTTCGTCATTTTTAAAACTAAAGCTAATGTACGGCTTATCTTGTGAGGGTAAAAGTTGCTGTCGCTATTAAATTTTTGCATTATATATCTTATTTTATTCATAAAAAGGTTTATTTTCCCCTGAATTAATTATGTAAATTCAATGCAATTTTAACAACATGCTGTAGCGTTCTTGGAAGATCTGTTTATATATTAAGACAGATAAAGTTAAAAATTATAAGCTATTGGTCCTAAGATATAAAAACTTTTTAACGATATTATAATGGGAAATAAATCAAATTGGTTTCTCAAAATTTACAAGTGCATATTGTCTTTATTATAAATGGTTGCTATTAATGTAACTTAATACTTTTTTTTATGTAATCGCTGAAAGCTTAAGTTATAATTGTTTAAATTAATAATATGAAATAATTTGAAAGCTAATTAAATTTGTAACTATGAACAAATTTATCATTATTTGCAAGCAGGTAAAGAGAATATAGTAGCTCTTCTTATTATATAAATATATAGAATATTTGTATATATCTTACATATTGCCATATTCTTAATACGGCTACTAATAAAATCAAACGCCTGTCGTGGCGCAGAGGCACAAGCGTGCGACTGTAAACGCGACAGGTTGTGGGTTCGATTCTCCCACCCTAGGAAATGTAAAATTTAGTATTTTCATTTCTTGGGTTTGGTAACAAGGCAAAGCGAGGCGTTGAGTTCTGCCACTCAACACGCAATGCCTCAATTTGGCGGAAAGTGGGGAACGGAAATGTTGAAAGTGAATGGAGTGTCTTAACATTAGGTTCTCTGGTTCCCTCTGCCTACCCCGCTATATGCGGGATACAGCGTGAAGTTAAAAAAAAATATCACTATTTCTGAACAGACTAGATACAGATAGTCTCAAATACTAGCTAGTAACCTAGTGTGGGTTAGTTTAGAAATCACTAGTAAATATTTTTACTGACCGTAGAACGTAGTTTTTTAGTAGAATAGTACCACCAAAAATGTGAACTCAACTGGAAGTCTAATTCACAAATGTGGAGTACAGTCAGGTATTTCTTAAACGCGCCACGAAAGCGTCTTATCATTTTCAGTTTCATTCGTAAATTTTAAAAATCAAGGCCACAACTTATAGCCTTTATGGTTCTATGATCTAGAGTGATGTTAATTATTAGTGATCTTGTACTAGTAATTAATAGAATTTGAGGCACCATTCTCTCACTTTTTTCATAATTAATGATATTAAGGTTGTATTAATATATAAAGGCCGAGGCCATCGTTGCGCAGTCGGACAACGTCTGACAACAAGGGCGGTTGATTATGTGTTTGATTCGCACTCGGGGGATTGATTATATTTCAATTCTTTTCATTTCTCCGCGCTGGTGAGACAAAATGCGGGGTTGAGTACCGTCATTAAGCACGCAACGTCTCGAGTCCGGGCGGAAAGCGGTAAACGAAGTGTTTAGACACTAAGTTCACTATGGCTACCTTTATATGCAGAATAGAGCAATAAGCTGTTTTTTTAATATATAAAAAATTTAAATAATAACGTTAAATTTCAATTTGCAATGCTTTCTTTAGAGGTCAGCGTAAGCCTTTTCACCTCTGTCCTTGACCCCTAAATCCACCTGTCCCGAAACCGGCTAATCAACAAAATCGGCGGGCGGGCTGATTTAATGCCCCCGTTAATTATGCCTTGTTCAAATTGTACCTTTCTCACGGACTAAAGGGATAGTTCTAACACGTACTAGAGTTTAAATTAAATTTAATAATTGTATTATAATGAAATACCCGTATCATTATTTTAAGATAAATATATATTTTTTTATAATTAATACAAACTATTTTAGCTTATAAATACAAAAAGTTTATATACTTTCTCGAAAATTTGTAAAAAAAATTTTGTTGTAGAAAAATTTGTATGAAAATACCAATGACATTAGCAAATATGTATATTTAACAATATGTGCCATTGCAGTCAATCATAAATTATATAAAATATTAGCATTCTAATTTTTTATAAACATGAAATTTTAAATATATTTTCGTTAAAAAAACGATAGATTAAACTTCAGTTAAGTTGCAGTTGTACTATAAGGATTCTGGTACCTTACCGCTCGCTATACTTACCCCAACCTGTTACCGCTCAGCCTTAAGCATCTCTGTTTCAGTCACACATATGTAAAATTCAATATTTCTGTCTCATTCTATCTCGGGTCAGACAGGCATTACGGTAATAGTACTTAAACACATATTTAAGTAAAGATATTTTTTGCACAAAAAGATTGTGCGCGTATGATCTCGCTTCGTTATAATTAACTTTGCCTTTGACTTTCCTTTATGTTTCCATATAAAATGTGTTTACTATAAAATATACACTAGAACAATGTAGTTCTTCTGTTAAAGAGTATCATCAAACACACCACGACTCTTTTATTTCTTAACTTCACGCTGTATTCCGCACGTAGCAGGTTAGGCAGAAGGATTCTGAGAACCTAGTGTTAAGACTCTCCGTTCTATTAAAATTTCTGTTCCCAACTTTCCGCCGAATTGAGGCATTGCTTGGTGAAAGGTAGAACTCAACGTCGCTCTTTGCCTTATTACTAAAGTTTTCATAATATGATTTTAGTAATTATATTCGAAAGTCTTATTTTTAAATTGTAGGGGATTTTTGGACAATACATTAAAGTGTAAGTTCAGCTTTTGAATAGAAAAATACGTATCCCAGGCCCCAGCTTACATGTACTCGTATATATGTTCAATGTTGATTATTAATAAAAGTGAAATGTATAATTTAATATTGTTTTATTTGCTTCGACTTGGACACCCAGGCACATCGTCCACGTGAACATAAACTGTAAAAAAAAATTAACTTTAATTGATAATATTTATTTTATAATCATAAATTTTTATAAAAATATAAAAATTATATTTATCTACTCAAATCCTAATACAATCTAGATCGCGCAAGTAAGCGCAGCTGCTACTTATTATTATGTCATGAAAAGAAACTGAAAACAAAAGTTTTCTAATGTCAGGTATATTTTTAATTGAAAAATAATCCATAAAAATTGATAAAAAAGACACAACTAAAAGAGGTTTCACGAACCAACGAGTCACATCAACCCGTTCAGTTTTCTGCTGAATTAGTTTAGGTAGTAATAGGTTCTTTCTCGGTTCATAAGTGCTGGTTGACACTCATGAACCGAGAAAGAGGGAATATACTTGCAAGCCTTCAAAAGAACGTTCACGCATTCCATTCCGTTAACGTTGTTTAAGCAAAAAAGTAACATTTTGGCCTTTGCATATTAATGTGGAGGTTAGTTTTAGCGATAGCTTTTATTGGTTATTATGTATATGATTTACTTATTTTTTTTAGGTTTTATCAAGCCATCGTAGATGATTACAGTCATTGTTGAAATGTTTTTAAATGATTTGAGGTAAAGGGCCTAGGCTTCAATCATTAAGGAGCAATTTAAAATATTAAACGCATGATTATATAAATAACAACAGATACAACAGGTATGAAATGGTTGCAAAGTCAAAATTTAGTATCCACTTTTTTTTAGCTTCACGCTGTATCCCGCACATAGCTGGGTCGGCAGAGGGAACCAGAGAACCTAGTGTTAAGACACTCCGTTCTCTTATAACATTTCTGTTCCCCACTTTCCGTCGAATTGAGGCATTGCGTACGAATTTCAACACCACGCTTTGTCTTATTTCAAGAGCGAGGAAATGAAATACTAAATAATGTTTAATATTTTTATTTCCTGGAGTGGGAATTTAACTCACAACCTGTCGCGTTTACAGTCATATGCTTGTGCCTCTGCGCCACGAGTGGCCTCTATCTATTTATGACTAGATTTTCTGTAGAATGGTGTTAAAAAATCTATTATAAATAGTAATAGCTAGTGTAGTATAAATAATAATTTAACATACTTTGGTTAGTATCACAAGCAAACTCTAATAAATCACATAAATCTAGAAACGTTCGCTTATCGTCTCCCATTCTGCCACATATCGGTATGGTGTCATGTATGCAAGTCTCAGCTAAGCTGCAGAACTGGTCTACTTTGTTCTGAAATAAAATATGATATTATGACTATCTTCTCACCAAAACCTAAATTAACTTATAATGTGTACATAATAAAAAAATTTAAATTTTTAATTTTGATCAAACACGGTATAACAGTTTCGTTGTAAAAATAGGAACATTATCAAATAATAGGTTTACATCAAATAAAATAGAGTACCGTGTTGTAATTAGTACGTGGCTCCTCATTATTACCTCATTATTTTTTTTAAAATAAAAGCCTTAAGCTTTTTTATATAGACAAAAAATAAGTATGACTAGAAATTATAATATCTTTACAAATAGACGACTTTAAAGACGTCGCTAAAGTTACAATTTACAATTTGTTAAAACCAAAAGGATATATTCTATGCAGTACACTAACATAAGTAACCATATTACCACATGGAAAATAATTTATAATTTGATTATCTTTAATTTATCTTCGTCTGTAAGGTCAATTGCATCATAGAAATACTCATATCTATTCATAAATATATCATTGCAATATCCATATTAATAAGTTCATAAGATATTATTACATCATTATTTATTAATAGATTCGTAATCAAATAGTGTTTTAGCTCAATTATTCTGATTTATTTCTTCTTTGTAGTATTTTTTTAACTTAATCAAAGATATTGCATGTTAAATGTCAACAGTAAGCTCAAAACTTAATAATTACAATTTTTAAAGCAATAAATCTATATATGAATATAGATAGACCTTGAACCTATTCAACCTACATATATTTATCGCGTAGTTAAATAAAATAAAGTTATAACTACTTTTCGTTTTCGGTTTGCCGAAACTCGACTTTACGTCGGTATACTCGTATCTATATATTCCGTCCTAAAGCCTTCAGGAAAAAGGATATATAGATTCAATAGAATTCAATAGAATTTAATTATTATTATATTAATTTAAGCTACTTCTTTTTTCTTCAAAATGTGCCATAAGTACTATTTTAGTCCTACACCGGGGATACATTAAATTATCCATAAAAAAAAAAAAAAAAAAATACATTAAATATCACACATTCCTTTACTTTTAAGTATTAAATTACAACGTAGATTATATTTTGCATTTTTGGGTCATTTCAGCTATAGCTTACATAACAAACTGAATTTAAAAATTAATTTTACATAAATATAATAAATAAATATAAAAAAAATAAAAAAAAACGTTTTTTGAAAAATTTTACTAAACAGTAAAAAATATTTTTTTTGCATGCGTAGCAATGCGGCAAAAAATTAGTCAAAAAGCACCCCACCTGTTCAAAAAGAATACTTTAGTACAATTTTACATAGAAATGTATTTTTTAATTAATTATTTATTTATTATTCATTTTGATTTTTAAATAAGTGTGTTTTTTTATTTTCTTTAAGCTATTGTTTTTTTCATATCATTATCATCGCTCCTTGATAAGTATACAAAAATACAAATTAATCCGACGTTTCATAGTCGAAAAATCACGTTCAAAATTTCCGTTACAAAGATATACACATATCAATCTACTAAAAGCGTATTAAAAATTACTTTATCTCACACGGAATTAATCATTTTTCAAAAGTGTCAAATTACAAAAACATTTACTTTAATATTTATTAATTTTATCAATACATAATTCTTACGGATGGTGTAGATGCGTACTCCGGAAGATGACAGCATACTCGCAAAATGAGGAAGGCCCATAATATATCTGAAATATGGATTATGTAAATAAAGGGGTAATATTAACGTATTAATTATATCACGCAATCCTTTGATATGTTTACGCCGTTGTAAATAAAGCTTAGTATGCGTTATATCGAGCGAAACGTAATCGATTCTGTTACGATTTTAATCGATTTAAATATGTTATGTCTGCTTAATGCTAATCTTAATAATTATTATTAATATTTTATGATTATAGATTGTAATTATTATGAAAAATTATTTACCTGCCGGTCGTGGCGCAGAGGCACAAGCGTACGACTGTAAACGCGACAGGTTGTGGGTTCTATTCCCACTCCAGGAAATGTTAAATTTAGTATTTTCATTTCTTGGATTTGGTAACAAGACAAAGCGCGGCGTTGAATTTCGCCACTCAAAATGCAATGCCTCAATTCGGCGGAAAGTGAGGAACGGAATTGTTGAAAGAGAATGGAGTGTCTTAACACTAGGTTCTCTGGTTCCTTCTGCCTACCCTGCTATATGCGGGTTACAGCGTGAAGTTAAAAAAATATATATATTTAAATTATCGTAATAGTGTATGTTATTTTAAATAAAGTGTTTTTTATAGGTTATTTTTAGTGATGGTTCCGACAATTATTTTGTAATTAGAATAAATATTCTGTGCATATTCGTGAATATATGTTCATATATTCTTTTAAAAATATCCTAATATAGAGGCATTTTGTAATTTGCAAAAATAAGGAAAATAATGGAGCTCTTTCACGTTCCAATAAAATAATCGATTTGCTAAATTTAATATATAATAACAAAAATATATATTAACCGCCGCAAACCCTTTACAGAGTATATTTAAAGAGCTTATTACCCCATATAACACATTTTCTCGTGTCATAAAGCTTTATGAGTATTAAGTATGGTACTTAGTGCCGTTTAAAGTGTTTAAAGGCCGTTTGCTCTAATTAATGAAATATTTTAATTTAAAACATACGCTATTTTGTTCCTTTGTCTTTATTTTGCAGAGTAACCGGAAAGTAAAGTAAAAATAGCTTCACGCTGTATGCTGCATATCGCAGGGTAGGCCAAGGGAACCTGAGACCCTAGTGTTAAGATACTCCGTTCCCCACTTTCCGCCGAGTTGAGGCATCGTATGCTGAGCAGTGGAACTCAACGCCGCGTTTTGCCTTATTACCAAACCCAGGAAATGAAACAAATAAAAATAAGTTTATAGTAATAAGAAGCTCTGTGATCTCGTGTCCATTTATCTTAAATAAAATGTTGTTTGACCGAACTTAACGACGTACTAAGTGATTTGACCGGAAACTAGCTAAAATTTGTTAAAAATATATAACAATATGATATTTCTGAATTAAATTTAAAAAAAAAGCTGAAAATTTACGTAGCCGGAAATAGTCAAAACAAATGTTTATTATTAAAGGGGTTTTAAATAACGTAATATTTTACTAAGGCTGAAATCACACCTTGGATTTAAGTAGTAAATTTGTGAAATTTTATTAGTTGTATTTAGTATTTTTTGTTGCAAATTGTATATTAACACTAAGATGTCGGTAGCTTTACGCTATGACACTTTTTCCGGTACAAAAAGGTAGATAGAGAGAATCTAGTGTCAAGACTTCGTTCTCTACTCTTCGTCAGAAATCGATGCAGGAAGACTCGACTTGCATCAATTTCGGAACATAGACCATGGATCATAATGAAAAAATTAAAAAAAAATAATATCCATTCCCAAGTGGGTATCAAACCCACAACTAATCATGTTTTAGTTAGACGTTGCGCCTACATTGCCTATAGTCATAAGATCTTACTAGTCAATATTTTGTTACGTAAGGTTGTATATGGAATATGGAAGCAAATTCATATTGGTACTAGACTAGATGCAGGATATTACATTTATTTCAATTACATATAAAATATAAGAGAAATTGCGTTTAATTGAAAGCAAAAGCTTTAATACATATTCATAGAAACTCCTGAATCCTCCAGTCACTTCATTAGAATACTAATGATAAGGTAATATTAATGATAAATAATTACCTTTAAATGGGAATGCTACTTGTTGTGGTAATAATTACTTAAAATTATATTATAATATGAGTAATTGAATCAATATGTAAACTGTGCTTTTAAAAACTATATATCGCAATACATGTACGTCGATACTTTAAAACTGTTTTTGTTTGATTTGCTATTGTATTTATTAAATTATTTTAATTTAATAGTCGAAAATGTTACAGTAGGAATGAAGAAGGACATGCCCAGGTGGTTTGAGCATGTCGAGAGGATTAGTGATGAACATGAGAGGTAGGAGGAGATCTCGGTTGACCTTTGAGAATACAGAATCGATAAAGTTGATAATGATTGTGAACGAGATAATGATAATGAGAAATAACGAGAAGTATATTGGGACCGTAAATTTTGGCGCTCCGCTCTCTTTAGCTACATCGCTAGGGATAAAGCGTGAAGCTATGTAAATATGTACGTTTATTTGTATATTTATATATAATTTTTGTACACAAGATAAGCAGATAGAAGCTAGCGACGTACCATTTATTTTCTAATTGAATAAATAAACTGGAAACGTTTTTTACTAAAAGAAAACACAGAGGTGTTATGAAGATACTTGTAAAATTAGGTATTTACTTACAATGAATAATGATGTTCAACCACATCCCGGTGTATTGATCTATTAAATGATAATATCCGATCCGCTCGTGTTGTGGTTTAGTACGGCGCTGTAGATGAAGAGGTGATGTCAGTTGTCACAAACCTTTTAGTACTACGAAATTGACATTATTTTATTAGCAAAAGTTAAGTAGGGCTTTCGTTGATTTGGCATATGACGAATATGGAAAAAAGACACTTAAATATTATTAATGTAAATATTATTTATTATTTGTTTGCGTACATTGTTTTTACGCGAAGCACCCCAATTTTTTCTGTGTTTCATTATAACTTAATACTATGAATGGAATTTACAATATTTACAAATAGAAGAATTAATAATCCGTACTAATATTATAAATGCGAAAGTAACTCTGTCTGTCTGTCTGTCTGTTACGCTTTCACGCCTAAACCACTGAACCAATTTTGATGAAATTCGGTATGAAAATATAACTGAACTTGGGAAAGGACATAGGACTTATACTTTTTATTGTGAAAAAAATGGTAGAAGGGGTTGAAATAGGGAAAGAAAGTTTGTATGGAAGTTCCTTATTGTAAAACATCAAATCATGTAAGATTGTTCAACTGCTTACAACTTTCACACCTAAACAACTTAACCAATTTTGACAAATAGACCTTGGGAAAGACGATAGACTACTTACCATGTCGAATTCCACACGGGCGAAGCCGCGGGTGGAAAGCTAGTTAATTATAACAAACAAAACGCGGCGTTAAATTTCGCCACTCAACGCTCGAATTCGGGGAACAGTAACAAACTTGACAGGTTCTATCTCGCTCGCTCGACTCGCTTGCTATGAGGGACAAATCATGAAACTGCTTTTTTTATAATAAACACTACAGTCTGTCAAATGCATTATTTATTACATTAATGAATTAAAATAAGGAAATTACATACGGAATTTATATTTTATTATTTTTTTAGCTTCACGCTGTATACCGCAAATAGCAGGGTAGGCAGAGAGAACTAGAGAACCTAGTGTTAAGACACTCCATTCCCCATTTTCCTCCGAATTGAGGCATTGCGTGCTAAGTAGCGGAACTCAACTCCGCGTTTTGCCTTCTTATCAAACCCAGGAAATCAAAATACTAAACTTATTATAAATTTTTTATTATAAAATAAAAGAAACAAATTCAGAAAATGTTGTAAACTTCTATTTTGTAGTAACCAACTGCTCCACATAGGTTTCTACATAAGGCATATGTTTTGCTACAATTTCCTGTTTGACGTTGAGGTATGGACAAACATTTCTATTGAATTCTAAACTAGATCATAAGCAAGTGTCTATTAGATTAGTCGTGTGATATGATACTTAGAAGACTTTTGACTAGTAAGTTAATTTAAATTAAAAAAAAATGTTTAAAATTTAAAATTAATTATGTTAGACAGAACAAAGTTAATATTTTTAAATATGAACTAAAATTCTGCTTCATTTGGTTTATGTATAAAGAATGAATGAGGCCATTGTGACATAGTGGGACATCGTCGCTGTAAACGCAAGTGGTTGTGGGTTCGATTCTTACTTACTTCTAAGGGAATGTTCATTTTTAATATATTTTAATTTCTTCGCTCTGGTAAGACAAAGCGCAGTGTTAAGTTTATGGCATTATAGCAAGAACGTCGTATAAATAATGGCAAATATTTTTTTTCTGCCTATAGTTAAGCTTGACTATATAATCTATGTTTTTGATTTTTGCCCGGATGCCATTAAGGCGCAGTGGAACAGCGTCTGATAATGATTGGTCTTGGGTTCGATCCCCTCTCGTTGGAATTATTAATAATATTTAAATTATATTCATATCTATTTTTCAATTCCTCATTTCTATATTTGAATTGACTTAACACATAACGTACCTATTTCGGAAAACTAGAGAACGAAATGTCTTGATATTAGGTCGTCAGGCTAAATCAATATGAGAGAAAAGGCGTAAAATTTTTTTTGAGCTTCTTTGGCTTTTTCTACTTGCGTATGTTCTATAATTGTATTTTATTACAGGTTTAATTATTTTAGAATATGCAGGTGAAATTTGGGCTCACGTTGAAATCGAAGCTGAAGATTACTTCTTTCCTTTAGAACCTGTAAGTGTCGTCTTAAACTGCCTTTTTATCATAATAAATGTAAGCCTGTATGAAAAACTTTCCAAAGTATATATAATTTTTAAGTATATAATTTTTAATCGCGATGTATTATATTTTCTTAAAATATATAAAAATAATTAGTTATTTATCTTATTGTTGTTCTTATTTGAATAGTGCATTCTTTATCTAACGAAACTAGAACGTCACTTAGATATGTTTTTACCCGACTGTCAGAGGAGGGTTATGTTTTTCGCGCGTATCATGTATGTATTCCAAATCCCTGGACCGAATTAAGGTGACGTCAGATTGGTATTGGTACTTCAAGTGTTCTTACATATGTGATGACACTCCTAATTCAATATGGCGCCCTCTAGAGGCAATTATCTCACGAATAAAAACAATAAATCGTTGATGGGTACCGTGTGGGGTATCAAATGAAAGGAATTAATTAGCACATATCAAATATATAGCACATATCTAGCTTTTATAGCTTTCTTTATTTGTATTTGCTTCCTAAATTTAAAGAATTGGTTCAGTCGGATTTTTTGTTCTTTATTGTGTGTTTTTTATTGCTCTTTTCGTATTTTTATTTTTTGTACTGTATTTTTTTTTAATATTTGTTTTAGGTCATTAATTTTTGTAAAATGGCTGATCAATGCCAACACGACTTTGTACCGATTTGCGGTCAAGATTCTCTGGGTATATCACGTATGTTTAATGATAATTGTGATCTTTATGAATATAATTGCGATGAGAAAAAACGTAAGTTGAAGTTATGTTTTTTAAACATTTATTCTATTTTGTAATTATTAAAAAGTATAAAACTTTTTATACTTTTTAATAAGTACTTAAAATTGAATACATTGTGTTAAAAATACACTAATAATTTTTATTAAGAAATTAAAAAAAATATTAACAGGGGCGCAGAGGCACAAGCGTGCGACTCTCAACGCGGCGGATGTGGGATCGATGCCCATTTCAGGAAATGTAAAAGTTTAGTATTTTCATTTCCTGGGCTTGGTAACAAGGCAAAGCGCGGAGTTGAGTTCCGCCATTCAGCACGCAATGCCTCCATTCGGTGGAAATTGGGCAACGGAGTGTCTTAATACTAGGTTCTCATGTTTCCTCTGCCTACTCTGCTACATGCGGGATATAGCGTGAAGCTAAAAAAAATACAATACTTTTATCGCCTATTCTGACAGCGAATTCCAGGTAAATTAACAGGACAGGTAACTCAACTTGTTTTAGGCCAGTGTGAATATACGTATTCATGTACTTATGTATGTATATGAGAAAAATGGAAACGTCCTTCCTACACTTAATATAAGCCTTTGTGTGCCCGATTATAATTATCTTTATTCAATTTTCTTTCAGAGTATCGTCATGTTAAAATAGATGTTTGCAGGTATGAAGCGGCTGCTGCAAATAGAGAGTAAAGCTGATATATTGTATATACAAAATTTTCAACACACTCAAATTAGAAATGTTACTACTAAGCCAAAGGGACCAATAAAGTAACGAAAATATTATTAGTACGTAAATATAAACGTCAAATAGCATTCTCTACTGATGATTTACATTGCCCTACGACTTATGCATGTTTGCGCAAACATGTGAAGCCAAACAACGCAGAGTAAACTTGCGTATTCGACGTCAGAAGTTCCCTTGTTACATATTCCTTGAAATGTTTATTTAAAAAATTCTACATGTTACATTATTAAAGCATTATATCTTATTTTTTTTTTATTTCAAATGTAGAGCAGGTTTAGTTGTAATGTAAAATTATATTTATTTTATATTAGGTACTTTTTTACTAATACTTCATGGATAGGAGAAGCCTAAGTTCTTTTTAATTAAAAAAAATATTAAAATATTCCATAAAATTTACAAAAATGACTGGTTCTGGGTTCACAAAAAATTTGGGAGAATTTACTTTTATTATACATATAGTAGATACCAGTGGCGAACGCTGAAACTTTTATATAGGCAAGGCTTTTTATATAGGTCCAAACTGCACGAAAATATGTATAATATATTTTCAAGGTATCTATAAATAATATGTATAATATATATAGGATGTAAAATTTTTGTTGACCTTATTTTTTGGCAATCCTAAGCTGCCACTAATTTATTGTAATTTACAAAAGTAAAGCCTATGGAAATCTTGCTATATGGCTGCTTTGTCACTGGTACATAGGTTAGACAAAGTTTCAAAAATAAGCCGATTATCACTATTGGCTTAAGACTAATATTTCTGCTTTTTCTGAAAAATTCCAGATATGGTAAAAGACTTAAAAAAAACTTGACATTAATTTAAGATACTATTTATACTTATAGCACTCGAAGATTCATGTCTGCGTTAATAAATATTAAGGTCGCAGAACGATTCCATTACACGTCTTTCTTGGTCCGATTAATTATTTGCAACTCTCGCTGTACCACACATCGTTAAGCTATCATGTAACTATCAGAAAAGTAGGCTTTATGTCTAAGGTTTGTTTTCTTATTGTATTCTGTCTTACTATATGTAGTTTGCGGGTTATATTTCTTAGAAAAATAGTTTATTTTATTTTTATATGCCTATGTTTATTTAGTTGATGGATAGAATGTAGTAAATGTTGCTTTCCTAATTCTTCTCCTTAGAGAAAGAGGTATCTGTTATAAATACCTATTATCCACAATACTTCATTAAAGCAACTATAACTTGTTCTCTAAAAACACTATTACACTTCAACTGTGTCATTTATATTTTAAATGTATAAGTCTTAAATTTTTCTTTGGTGGTAGGAGGTTCGTCCTCCGTCTGGCTCGCGACCACTATCATGTCAAAGACGAACCGCCAAATATCTTATGATGTGTTCCGGTTCGATGGCATGTAAGCCAGGTTTTCCCCTCTCCCACCTATCCTTTCCCCAAAATGTGGTGGTTCCGATAGCGGACTACTACATTGTCCTCCCCTTCCATCTATATCCTCTAGGTTGGCAACGCATACAACATCTCTGGTGTTGTAGAGGTTCATGGGCGAAGGTAACCACTTACCATCAGGTGGTCCTTCTGCTCGTTTGCCATCCTTTATCCATAAAAAAAAAAAATCATATTCATTTTACCAATAAAATTCATATTTTGAACTTTTTAAATTTGTTTCGATTTCGAATTGAAACTTACAATATATTCTTTTTTACACTCTTTTAAATTTAGTTTTTTGAAAGGAAGAAAAGGATTATGTTGGATGAAATTAATGTGAATTTGGAGAAGAATGATTTTTTTCTTTGAAACTTACCTGGTGTAGGAAAAATTTTCTTCAATGCTGTTTTTTTTAACTCCACGCTGTATCCAGCATATAGCAGAGCAGGCAGATAGAATCTGAGAACCTAATGTTAAGACATTCCGTTCCCTTACAACAATTCCAATCCCCACTTTCCGCCGAACTGAGGCATTGCGTACTGAGTGGTTAATGGTGTTAAATGCATTAAAGTATAGGAAACGAAAAATTAAAACATGTCCTAAATACTAAAATTGGCTGGACTTAAGAATATTGCTTAATTTCTTTGAGATGTTACCAAAAAGAGTGTATTTTAGGGGAATAAATAGGTTTTTGAAGGGTCAGCAACGCGTAAGTGATGCCCCTGGTGTTGCAAGCGTCCATAGGCCACGGTAACCACTTACCATCAGGTGGGCCGTGTGCCTTGTTGCCACCGTCGTGGTATAAAAAAAAAAAAAATAATTTTATTAGAGGGAAGTAACATAAATGTAACAGTAACACGTGCGAGTGTTTGCGTTCATATCTGATATATTTCTTACTTACATTTCTACTTAAGCTGTGTACACAATTTTATAGGGTATGTTTTTAAATAGTTGTACATGATATATTAAAATTAAAATTCAAATATATTAAGACCTTGTCTTTATTTATCCTTTCCGTAGAAGTGTAGGATGCGCATATGTTAATATTTCTCAAATACAAGATTCTTACACTCTTTAAATATTAATATTTGACCTATTCAAGATGCAGTTGAATTATAGATCGAGGTTTGATTGAATTATAGATCGTTGTGGAGATAACGCCTGTCGTGGCGCAGAAGCACAAGCGTGTGATTGTAAACGTGACAGGTTGTGGGTTCGATTCTCACTTAAGGAAATGGATTTTTTCATTTTCTGGAATTGGTAACAAGGCAAAGCGCGGCGTTGAGATCCGCCACTCAGCATGCAATGCCTTCAATTCGTCGGAAAGTGGGGAACGGATTGTCTTAATACTAGGTTCCCTCGGCCTACCCTGCTATATGTGGGATACAGCGTGAAGCTATGTATGTATGTATATGTGGAGTTAAAATATCTTTTGTCATGCATGGAAATATTTATGTTATTCATAAAAGTATAGTGGCTTCGCCAATTCCGTCAGACAATTTCTTCAGATAACACTTATTATACAATGAATGGAAAATATGAATAATAATAAATCCGATACAAGTATAAATAGCTAAACTATTAGTCCTATATGTATAATTTAACTTCATAATTATAAGTCATATTAATTACTATTTCTTATATTTTAATCAAAGTGGAGTCCAAATGTTTAATCCAGGATAAACATGGTGATAGTGGTCGCGAGCCAGACGGAGGTTCGTCCTCCGTCTGGCTCGCGACCACTATCATGTCAAAGACGAACCGCCAAATATCTTGTGATGTGTTCCGGTTCGATGGCATGTAAGCCAGGTTTTCCCCTTTCCCACCCATTCTTTCCCAAAAATGTGGTGGTTCCGATAGCGGACTACCACATTATCCTCCCCTTCCGTCCCTATCCTCTAGGTTGGCAACGCATCTACAACATCTCTGGTGGTGTAGATGTTCATTGGCGAAGGTAACCACTTACCATCAGGTGGTCCTTCTGCTCGCTTGCCATCCGTTGTCCATAAAAAAAAAAAAAACATTTGCACTCCGACATTACTTACTTAATATTTATTACTTATCATCATACCAGTACAGCTAATTGTGATCTATGCTCTCTTAGTTTTGGTTTTTCGAAATTATATTTGACAATTTATTTACTAAAGAACACTCTATATAATACATATTGGACAATTGCGGTGTACACCCGCCGTATCAATTATCATAGACGTGGTAATGCGGACAGATGAAAAACACCGAAATTTGTATTAGATCGGCCTACGATGACACCACTCTTTACAATGCTACACTAAATGATCTAGTTACTATTACTAAATTGTCATTAGGATTTAGTACGTTTTAGGTTATTTATATTAATTTTATTCGATTTTTTTATTAGAAATGCCTTTTAATCCGTGGACGAAAGAAAGAATGTAAGTTTGAATTTCTTTTCTTTCTTATCTTTTATAAGATATGCGAGATAACGAATTATCAATAAAATATCTGTATTTATTTAAAAACAATCTGTAATTTAGAACATAATAAAGTATGAACGAAAGTATTAAAATTTATTATTAAAGTTACGTAAAATGTTTTTGTGTGCTAGCAAAATTTATACAAAAAAATAATTATATTAATTAAAATAACTATTTCTAATGTATCCTATTTTTTTATCAAAGTTGTATTTGTTGTTGTGTTCTATAATTAATTTATAGTTATTATATTATAATGGCATTTTAAAAAGGCATATTTTTTTTTATTTTAATATACAGTGTCTGTCGTGGCGCAGACTCACAAGCGTGCTACTGTAAACGCCACAGGTTCTGGGTCCGATTCCCACTTCAGGAAATGAAATAATATTTAGTATTTTTATTTCCTGGGTCTGGTAACAAGGTAAAGTGCGGCGTTGAGTTCCGACACTCAGCACGCAACGCCTCATTCCTGCGGAAAGTGTGGAATATAACGGAGTGTCTTAACACTAGGTTCTCAGGTTCCCTCTGCCTACCATGTAAAATGCGGGATACAGCGTTAAGCTAAAAAAATACATATCACAGCTGTATACTAGAAATATAATTTTATTTCCCAGGTCTGGTTAATAAAGGTATTAGCCTCCTTCTTGGTGGTCTCACATCAGGCGGAATATTGCCTGAAGAAAAAACGTAAGAAGTAAGTCGACGCGTTTGTTATACGATATACAATATGATGTTAACTTATATTTCAAATATTTATCTCTAGTATTTAACTCGCTGTTGCTATTAATCACACCTTAGGAATATATCTGACGTCGTTATATATATTTTTATAATCATAAGAAATAATCAATAATTTAAGTAAATAAAAAAGCTATGTACCGAGCTGAATAATACTTGCAAATTTGTACCACTTTTAATAAAAATTGTGTGAACGGAAATTTGGTATAGTTAAAGTTTATAATAAGAAAAAGTGCAGAAAGTCAATATTTTTAAAATAATGCATTTGAAATACCTACATTAAATTAATCAAATAAATATTACACATATCAATCAATCAGTGGGAAACGGAATTGTTGAAAGAGAATGGAGTGTCTTAACACTAGGTTCTCGGGTTTCCTCTGCCTACCCCGTTATATGCGGGGTACAGCGTAAAGTTAAAAAAAAAGAAAAAAAATCAATCAATAATATTAATCATTTGAAAACACTTTTGTATAAAATAAGAAACACGTTGCTAAGGCAAAACGTGTTTACGCGTCAGGAAGGCCTTTAGTATAAATCGACAAAAAAATAAAGGCTAGACGCGGCCTTTCCGGCTCAAATATTGACAAATCAAATGGATAGGTTGTGTCAAAATCGTAACAGTAGCGGGAAAAAAGTTAGATATTTCACGTATAACCGAGAAACTCGGTTAAAATTGTATGAATTATAACGGGGCTCTACGAATTACAGGCAAAAAATCAGGATAAGCCAGCGAGGGTTTGCTACACTTGTTTTGGTTTTGAGTTACGAGATGTAGCGTTGATAGAAACTATATTTATTTGTATATATATCGTACATGTACAAATACCATATTTAACTTGATAAATTTATAAGCTCCTATGATGCTATAGAAATGTAATGATTAAAAAAACTTTTTATAAGTTATCTTTGACTTTTGTTTAGTAAATTAGGAAATTTATTTAAAAATATATAAATCATATTTTTCACCTTCATATTTTTCCACATAGTAGGATTGGGAGAGAGAATTTATTGTTAGTAATTAAGTGAAGGAATGCTTTGTATTCGAAATCCGAAAAATGAAAATATATGTGTACATATAATCATCCCCCTGAGCTGACATCAAACCCAAGACCATTGCGTTTGCAGTCGCACGCAGTCCATATATACAATTAGAGAAAACATATCAAAATATTTGTAATACATATGCATAGATATCCCTGTCTAACAAACTTTTACTTTATAAAGTCATTATTAAGCCAATATGGTGCTATGGGCTTCAGCTCTGGGGCTCCGCTGCAAACTCAAATATCGAAATTCTGCAAAGATTTCAGTCTAAGATCCTGTGTATGATAACAGACTCACCTTGGTATATAACTAACGACAGGCTACACCACGACCTCAATATGAAAACTGTCAAGCAGGAGATAAAAGACAGAATGGAAACTTATAAATCAAGGATAGACCAACACCCCAATGCTCTTGCCAAACACCTCTTGTGTACCTCAACCATGCAAAGAAGGCTGAAACGAAAAAAACCACAGGAGCTATTACTGTAGACTGTGACTGCAAATAAGCGAGCTTGTCACTGGATAAGCATCGCACAAGGCTGATACGGCTAAATACACAAAAATATTGCTGAATGTCGCTGTAAAAAAAAAAGATAGATTGCAATACGATATACTAAAAAAAAAAAAATATATATGCATAGATATAATATAAAAGTTCACGTACTTGCAAGTATAATGAAATATGAAATATTTTTTGTTTATATGTATATGATTTATTACATATACTAAGTTCCTTTTTGCCTTTTTTAATTTTGTCTTGCATACATATAGTTATTCGGAACGAGTGCAAAAAATGTCTAAGAGAAGTATTGTTGTTAATGTACATTGTATGAATAAGGTAATTATTAATTTATACCTACCTACCTAATTTATACCTAGTTAATATTTTTATATTTGATTTGTAGTATTATCTCAAACAACAATTCATAACATAAAATATCTCTAGATAGTATCTTTTTTTTAGCTTCAGGCTGAATTCCGCATATAGCAGGGTAGAGGGAACGTGAGAACCTAGTGTTAAGACACTTCGGACCCCACTTTCCGCCGAATTGAGGCTCTAAATAGTTACAAATATAAATCAAATATAAATCATAATAATAATAAAATTAATAATGAATATACTAAATTATTCAATGAAATAGACCATACAAACCGAAAGGCACTGGCTCCTTGTACCGGCTAGCAAACAGCTCGGTCGTCTTGTTAACCTAAACAGTTAACAAGGATCGCAGCACTTAGCTTGGCCTCGCTAACTCGGTGGACAAAGCGTAGATATGTTTACTGCGCCTAGTTGCAAGTTAAGTGGACTAATTGTTGATAGAATGTCGGCATCACCTGCCTGCTCCTGTTCGGTTACTTGTATAGATTTGGAATCAATTAAAAACTAAATTCTTTACAAAATTACCTAATTTTGAGTATTTTTCATGGTAGATACACACATCACTACGAGTACTCGCTATTACTACGAGTACTTCTATGTTATTTGTTTGTTTGTTTGTGCAATAAAGAATATTTGTTTGTTTGTTTGTTTATCACTATTTATCTCAGTAGATATTCTGTATTTATATGTAACTTGATACGTGGTTCGGTTTTTAATCAATTTTTTCAATAAATAACTTAGTATATATGTAAATATCTTAGTATCCTTGTCCTTATCGCAATGTATGTGTGTTTTGTTATTGCCGCAATAGTTTTTTAGTTTTCATCGAAAAATTGACTACTTTGAAAATATGAGTAAAATAAGAATAAAGCAGCTTTACACTTTTGTTTAGAAGCTACTGGTTGCAACTGTTTTGACTAAGAACTGTCTTGACACTAGGTTCTCTCAGGAATCTAGTGTTAAAACAGTTTTTTACTATCCATCCAAATTTAAGACATTTAGATGGCAAAATTGTACGTAGGGTTAGTCTTAACATACTAGAGAAATAAAATATATTGTCCTGAGTTGACATTGAACATGTAACTCCCAAACTAGTATGTAATCTCTAAGATTTTATATCATTGCATTGCGAGGGTCTACTTTAATAAAAAGAGGAAATTCATGAACTATTTAGAATATCTAAATTAAAACAATAAACCACCACTCAAATTAGCGAAGTAATACTTTGCATATCACCAACTATATATTATTACATATAAATAAAACACCACGGTATGTTTGTTAATTGTTATTATAGTTAGTACATTTTTCTTCGGAGTAGAGGCAATTGATTAGGCGGTGCTCTTTGATGCCGCTCACAACAATTTGCTCGGGGCCCGACCGCCCTAATTTTAATGGCCTTATAAAATTTATACTTAATGTATTTATCATAAGATGAAAATTATGGACATGGCTTATAGTAAAAATCTAAAATAATAGCAATTCTTCCTTTTTTGGTCTTCGTTCATTTTAAAGTAAGTAAGGGAAGACGAAAAGATCAATGAAAATTCATTGACGAAAGCACAGATACCCTTTTATTTGGTACTGAGTAGTTTACTGAGTCACCATTGTTTTCAGAGTTAAGTTCTTGTAAAAAGTCTAGGGGACACTAATACAAAAATGTCACTTCCGTCTGCATAATTTTTGTACATTTCACCCAATTTTTTTTCTTTCATATAGCTTTTATTATTCCTCTGTTCGTCTATATTCTAAAATTACTCGATTTCAAATACCGAAATCGGAGAAGGTATATCCACGATATTTCATTGAACATAAAATATACTATTGTTTTATTGTTAAATGCACGCATTAAGTATCGACGTAGCGGGCCACACGTAAACGTTTCGTTGCCACTCTTATTACCTCACAGTAACGTCTATAATATGACAAGTATAATCTTACAAGGCTTGCTTAGTTATTGGATAACTGCTATTTTCTTAGAAAATAAGATTCATTTTGCATTGTCAATATTTCAAGACTTCAACTCTGCTTTTGGCTACATCATTACAAGCGATGAAGTGGCTCCAAACAATAAAATTAATGAATAAATGATTGAAGGAGGCTAACGCGAATGACATTGAACATTTTGAATATATCTAAGTGGTCGACATACCAAGAATTTCTTGATAAGTGTTACTTATGTAATAACGTAAAAATATGAAATTGGAGGTTTTATTTTTACATACAAGTAATCCTTTTGAATACATTTAAATTTGTAGGAAATCACTTTAATTACAACCTTTTTCCTCATTAACGCCTGTCGTGGCGCAGAGGCACAAGCGTGCGACTGGATGGATTTTTTCATTTCCTGGGTTTGATAACGGGGAATGAACGGAGTGTTTTAACACTAGGTTCCCTGTGCCTACTCTGCTATATGCGGGATACAGCGAGAAGCTATGTATGTATGTATGTTTTTCCTCATTATTTATTTTCGTCGGAAAAAATCGTATTGATAATTTTATTCAATTAACATCCTGTTTGTAATTTAATAAATATCTACCTTAATGTATTTTTTTTCATAAATCGCTTCTATTGTTTCTTTTAATACGGTAAAGGAAGAATGTTAATATAAAAATTATTCCTTGTAATTTAAGTTGAGTATTCTGTTTGACGTCAGGCTGTTCGCGATCGGGTCATGGTCGTCCTACACGTGGAATATGATACAAGTAAAAGCTATATAGGTACTTCTTTAGGAATATTTCATTAGACAGTGTTCATTTATAAAAATTGTATGTATATGTAAATATAAAATAATATAATTTGAATTATAAAAAAGAATTGCAAATTTGTATTTATAATATGGGTTTGAGTATGTCCATTAAGGTGCAGTGGGACAACGTTTGATTGTAAGCGGGTTGTGAGTTTGTTCTCCATTTAGGGAAAAGACTATATTTTAGTTAATTTTCATTTTCCTGCTTTGGCATGACAAAGTGCGAGATTAAATTTCGCTACTTAACACCCAATGTCACGATTTAAGGCGGATAGTAGAGAAACAGTACACTAGGCTCTCTAAAGTAATACTGTATATATAATATAGGTTCTTGAACTGTAGTCTGATTGGGCAACTTGCGAAAGTGCTAGTAAGCTAACAGCTAACACTAATAGTAGTCAGTAGGTATGAAATGCTGATATGAACAGAAAGATAAAGAAATGATATATTACTAGATTGTCCATGCTCGTTCTGCGAAATGTAAAAAATTATCCACTTCATTAGAAAACATATTCGATATTAACTTTCTTTAATTTTTTCTTCGTATTTTAGGTGTAGGTATAAGTGTTCGACGTTGCATGACTTGAAAGTACATTTTTATCTAATCAGTAATAGGTTACGTTTAACTACGCTGTTAAGCTATAAAACTTCTGTAGTGATAGCAAGTAGTTATTGATATTACTAGTTTGTTGTATTATTTCTTCCTTCATTACACTTTCACTACACCTACGCTAAAATTATGGAAAATAAAATTGTTTTTGTGTTTCTATGTGTAAAATGTTTTAGGTACTTAAGAAGTACCTAAACCATTTTAGAGATATTTGTGAACAGGAAAATTTTAAAAGTTGCAGTTACTTCATTCTATTAAACTATTTCTAAAAAAAAAAACTATTTTATTTATTATTTTTTAACATAATTTATTTATTTCTAAAAAAAAATATAAATGATTTAAAATCCCGGGTTGAAATTTCGACCAGAGCACCATCATAACAATCATTGTCTCTTAATGAGCGGAAGTTATAGAAAATATTCTAATAGCTCTCCGTCTACTGCTTAAATTGTAAAATACTTGTCTGCTACTAATCTGTGCACATTTTCACTAATTCAAATCAATCTGCCAAAGTAATAATTTAAATTACATGCACACATGCTTGCAGCTTCACGGTGTATCCCGCATATAGCAGGGTAGGCAGAGGGAACCTAGTGTTAAGACACTCCGTTCCCCACTTTCTGCCCAATTGAGGGATTGCGTGTTGAGTGGCGGAACTCAACACAGCGCTTTGCCTTGTTACCAAAACCCAGGAAATGAAAAATGCTATTTCCTGGAGTGGGAATCGAACCCATAACCTGTCGCGTTTACAGTCGCACACTTGTGCCTCTGCGACACGGAAGGCGTTAAATATATTATTATATAATAATTTAAATTAAAATCACATGTTAATATATGTACATATATTGTGCATGCAATGTATACACAAAGCTTCATACAAAATAACATTTTATAAGATTTCGTACCTTTTTATATTAATTAATAAATCACATGAAATATGTTCTTCTTAATTAGTGTAATTCGGGCTTAGCTTAATTGCTGGCCTAACGAAATAATTAACGCGGTGAAGATATTACTTGTACTTATCTCGGTGTCTTCATCTGTTTTGTTATAACGGGTGTCCCAAAATTAACGCAAGATTTGAATTCGAACTGCAGCCGCTAAGCTTTCACTATTTTTGAAATATTCTTTAATAATGAAGACATGTTGTTCTATCGTGTAACGCTCCATTTTTAATAACTCTATACTGTTAGCTGTCAAATTGCTTTTTTTTCAGGATTGCCAACACTTCACTGCACAAATGGCGGGAAAGTCAAATATTGCGTTAATTTTGGGACATCCTGTATTATATGTTAAAATTCATCTGAGTCATTACATTGTGTTAATTAAACATCGCTAATTTTTTTACTTATGAAAAATAAATAAATGTAGCTTATTGACAAAGCATTTTGTAAAATGTTATCTATTACCTACTTTATGAATTGTTATCTATCTATTTATTCGAACATTTTTTTAATGGGTTGTTCTTTTGTAATTTATGAATGTGATCACAAAAAAAAATTTTAAGAATTTTTATTGTAAAAACAAAGCGTTGTAAAGGACACAGAGAAAGATGAAGCTAACGGAATTTAATTAAAAGGGTAATAAAAAATATTTGTTTTAAGCTCGATATATACAATTTTAGAGGATATTATCATCGTGAAGCCTTCATAGCGCAGTGTTTTTCCCACTGCATCATCAGATCTGAGTGTATATGTCGTGATTGTGGGTTCGAACCCCATACCAGAAAATGATTCATAATTTCAATGTATCAATTTTTTATTTTCTCCCTTAGGTGAAACAAAAAACGACGTTGAGTTCCGGCATTATACGTCATATTTTGAATTCGAGCGAAAAATGTAGGATGGAGTTTTTTGACATTATGTTCTATGTCTTCTCTGTTATGCGGAAAAAAGCGTAAAGCCGCAAAAAATAGATAAAAATCCTCTTAATATACGATGCAAATAAAAGTTATTGAGTAATATGTAGTATAAATTTATTGATTCTTTAATTTATATTAATTATATATGTATTATATATCATATTTTTATCTTGCTTTAAACTAAATTGAACTGTCTTATTTTTTTCCTTCAGCAGAAGGTACATACAATATTCATCTAGCATAGGCAAAATTCGTTTAAAGCAAAAGTTTTCATAACATTAATTCTTTTAGTGTGGAAAATATCCACGATACATATAAAGCTAGTTATATATAAAGTTGTTTCCAAAATTAGTATCTCAAGTGTGTTCATACATAGATTGCATTCATTGAGGAAACGTGCAGCACTCCCCGGACCTACCCCACGAGTGCGCGTCAATCGATGGGACACACGCAGTGGCGCGCATGCGTCCTGCTACGATGCGGTACTGGCGATAACAAAGGTGCCTATATAGATTTTTATGGTAATTTTTTGGCAATGGTGACAAGTTTTGAGAAAAATTATGTAATCTATAAATAATACTAAATAATTATTTTGGTTTGGTAATCATATTTTGATAACAGGTGAAGTAAAACTGTAAAATAAGTAAATATATATTCATAAATTCTATTTCTATGAAAAAGACTGAAACAAAAGAACACATATTATATCGGTAGATATTTTATTGTTTTTTCGAAAAATGATAATCATGCGTAAAGGAAAATTTATTAAATTTTATACTGTCAGTGTCATGGGGAAAGTAAATTATTAAAGTATGGCATGAAACACAAAACACAAAGTGGGGAACGGAGTGTCTTAACACTAGGTTCTCCTTTGTATGTATCAAACACAAAAAATATGTTACGATAAAATTTATTACATACAACACATTTAATATATAGTCTTATTAATATAGGCAAATCCATGGTCGAAAACTAGTTACTAGTGTATTTTCCATAAAACTAGGTTAGACTGTTACATCACGATCCAAATCCCATCGCTATGACGCAGGTCTGAAAACATTAACCTAGCACAGTTGTGTGCGATGTTACTGCGGCCGATTCAGTCGATCTTGCGGCAAGCTTCAGCGCCAGTGGGAAGCTTGGCTGTATAGAGCTTTGTAGCTTTTTAATTTTCAAATTTTTCAGTGCAAAGTATACGTGTAGTGATCAAAAGACAACATGTAAGTTAATATTTTATACTAATTAGCTGTTTTCAGTTTCCTTCACTGCCTATCTTGTACTTTTTTATAAGATTATAAAAAAAATATTCAATAATAAATATTTAATTGGTAAACAGTATTGATTCCTACTTTATAGATGGCTATAGGTGTAATATTAACTATTATAAAACTCTTTGCTTAATAAAATTGGTTATATTTATTTCGATATTGTTATTATAATGCGTGGAATGGTAGCTCATTTGCTTAGTATTTCTTTATTTTAAGAATAAGGTTTATTAAACTTTTTTATTTATACAACAAATGATATTAACCAAAGATATATTCTCAGTCCTTAGTAAAATATTTCTTCTAAAATAGTAAAATGATAAATATAAACAAAATTAAATAGACATTTTGTAAGTAATACCAGTTCAACGAGGGAGATCAATGTTACAATACTCAAAGATAACATAATGCCCTACTTCTCAGTTATTTGAATGGCACACTGCCAAAATAACTTTAATAGTTGAATTGATTATGCGGCAAAAAACTTCATCATTATGTTGATATATCTACTTATATTGCTCATAACATGATCATGATATTATTTTTTAAAAATCTGTAATTTTCTTACTTTATTGTTTACAGGGCAGCGGAAGGTGGAGCACCCGGTGGCTTGGCGCCTGCAGAACCTCAAACTGGGCCAGATGGAGAAATCATCGGAGGACCTCGCACACCACAGCAAATTGCTGCTCAAAGAAGGCTTCAGCAAACTCAAGCTCAAGTGGATGAAGTGAGAATTGATTTAAAGAAAAATAAAGAATTTAACTTTAAAGTATTATGTACAGCGATAAAATATAAATATTTAATATTTCAGGTGGTGGATATTATGAAAGCTAATGTGGAGAAGGTGCTGGACAGGGACGCAAAGTTGTCGGAGTTAGATGACAGAGCCGGTCTAATATTACAAATATATTTATGACTCAAATTGTAGTATAAGACATTACCAAAAGCTTAAATCTATTATGGTTAATTTTCAGATGCCCTACAACAAGGAGCGTCGCAGTTCGAGCAGCAAGCAAAGAGTTTGAAAAACAAATTTTGGCTACAAAATTTGAAGGTATATGTTTATTCCACAGTTTTCGTGCTTAATAAAATTTATTCAATTTTTGCTACATATGTATACATATTGATACTTTATATTTTTACAGATGATGATAATAATGGGCGTGATTGGTATCGTTATCATAGGCCTTCTGTTTGGTAAGTATTAACAATATTATCTCGATCAGAATTCAATGTTGTCTCGTGATTAGATGTTAGATGGTGTTGAATGCCCTCTTCATAGATGAAATTTGGTGAAAATTGTAAAATTATTACTTTTTAAATATTTAATTCTTAATTTGTTACAAATTTCATCTTTTTAATTAGCTAAGGCATATATGTTGTAAATGAAATATGATTTAATAAATGACTTGTTTGTTTAGGTGTTATATAACATCGTTATAATAAGGATAAAATAGATGGATCCCAATATTGTTAAGTTGTTGTTATCTAGTTTTAATATAGGATTGCGATGTTAGGATGCTTCGATTTGCTTACAGAAGCTCTTAGGAGTACAAAGTTTCCTCTTTTCTTTCTTTCTTGAGCACTTTCTCTATACTTCACTTCACCCCTGACTTATTTTATCCTATAATGTGAATATGAAATTGACATTCTTATCATAAGATCAATTTTGTATTCAGTTTCTTGTAACCCTTCCCTTACGGACAAATAATAGTGTAGAGGCTAGATGCTTCTTGGCGTATGTTCTGCTTACTGCTGTTTGCAGGTGATAACATTAAACAAATGTTTGGTTAGTTCGGTATCGCGGCACTCCGACTATGACCGGCATCCCTGCAGTCGTACCCACAAATGCTACCGCCGCCGTTAATCATAATTGTAAGTCACATAGATTCTTCTTTCCTGACTATTACTACGCTTTGAACGGTAAAGCTTCTAAATTTGCTAATAATAATTGATTTTTTTACTTTTTTTTATATTATTAATATTGTTTTTAATAATTACTAACTAGTTATAGCTTAATTGCATGCTTCATTAACTTTTTCTAATATAATAAATATTATAATCATTTCATTACTTGTAATTTAATTAAAGTCATAATGATAAAAACTTACTAACGAGAAATTACTTAACTTTTTTTTTTTAATTGTTGACTGATAAAAGTGTATAGTTTTTAAAAAAACATATAGAGTTTATTAATATGGATATTTCATTTCGCCATAAAACTTGAAAAAGAAATCTAAGCACGAAAATTTAATATTAACAAACCTTAATATTAAATTATGAGTAAAAATAAAAAAAAGAAACAATCTATCATAACTACTGAATAAGAATTTAGTTGGTATTTTTAATATGTAAATACGTTCATAATTCATAAAAAGGCTAACTACCCAAATGGTAATTAGTTCAACGAACTTTAATTATTTTTTGTAACGCATCACATTTTTATGTCCACTGTATTCCACACGCACATTCGTTGTACTTGAAAAGCCCTTACATATTTGATGTTAACACACATCTGTATATTAATTTTTGTTTAGTTTTTTTGCTAGAAAAGCCACTGTCATTTTATTGTATGTTTAAATGTGTTTTTTTATTACACTTGTCACTTCCTACACTATAACTGCTAGTATATTTCGTTATAATTTTTAAAATTATGTATTATTTAAAATAAATAATCGAAGTTTATTGTGTTCACTATTTAACAAAGGTGAGAATGAAGACCCCCTTTTTTTCAAGTTATATTATAATAACTATAACGAAATATACCATACATATCATCATCCTTCCTCTTGACTTTTATGTTTTTTTAATAAAATGGCGAATACCTAATTTACTAATCATACAAAAATATTTTTTCAGGAAAATATATGTAATTCCACATTTCACAAGATACTTCAACCGAGAACGTAATAATTACAGTAAATAAATACTAAAATATTATAAAAATGGAATGTAGTATTTAGTTTAGAAACGGTCGTAAGATTTAAAAAGAATTAAATGGCAGTTGCGTAAAAAGTTCATTTTTTATAAAATTTTAAACTTCGTTCTAATTGACATACTATAATAAGATGTCAAAAGCTTATTAAATTTATTTATTTATTTATTTTAACTTCACGCTGTAGCCCCCATATAGCAGGGTAGGCAGAGGGAATCTACAAACCTAGTGAGGATGAGAGTTAAGACACTCCGTTGTCTTTCAACAAATCCGTTCCCCACTTTCCGCCATATTAAGGCTTTGCAAGTTTATTAAAGTTTGTATGTATTTATATTCTTAACATTAGTAAACTTCAAGTTACAAATTTTAATATAAAAACTTTCTGTTTTTTCTTTCTGTTTTGCAGGTGAGAGACAGATCTATTAATATCTGCGCACAACATAATCTAACATTTGTTTATTGTATTATATGTATGTTTATTCCTTTTTTTTTTATTTATTCAAGATTAATTTTCATATTATAAATACGACGTATGAGCAATCAGAACGAAGTCAAACGTACCTAATGTAAAAAGCACAAATAAGTTTTATTATTGAAACGTGTACTCTACATTATTATAAAAAAAAAAAAAAAACATTTAATGTAAAATGAAATTTGAATATAGATTATATTTACAGTATATAATTCCAATTATTTATCGATATTGCCTAAATTATTAAAAAAAAATGTAAAATTAAGTGTCAAATTAATATTTAATGTCAACTTCAAGTTCTCTCGATGTTCTATAGGATGTCCCAATATTAACGCAAGATTTGCATTAAATAGAAAATGCCATTTTAGTCTTTTAATAGCGAATGAATAATGAATATAATAGCAAATGGCGGCAAAGTCAAATCTTGCGTTAATTTTGGGACACCTTTATGTAATTTTTTTATGCTGGATATAAAGTTTATTTGCGTGCCTTCTTATGTAATGTAGACTTCAGATATATAAAATATTACTATGAAATAATGTATAATTATTGATAAAGTTTCACTATCGGCCTACAAACCTAGATTTGTTGATTTGTTTGAAAAAATCAGATCCCGCAAATATGATGAGATAAGGATAAGGTAAAAGCTTTTAATATTATTTAAGTATTGTGATTAAATCACTAATTAGTTGTGTTGTATTAATTTAAAAATGTAGGATTTTGGAATTGAGTAGAAGTTAGAATGATATTCTTTAAGATATCTGTCATAGTTAAAAAATCACACGAAATAACGAAATAAGTGATAATAATTTGCAATTATAAGCCATTATTTGCAATTTTTTGTAAAAAAGTAATTATTGTTTTAGCTATTATGTTTAAAAATTTGATATTTTTAGAAAAATAATTTATTTAGTTATATGTATGGCTGTTGTCTTTATATTTTATGCTTACGAATTAGATGGTGTCAATTATATAAGGTTTTATTGAAGGATTATCCGCAGTAAAAGAAAAAATAATATTTTTAGTTGAAAAATAACACACAATTTAAATTTAGAATATATCGTTAAAACCAGTAGAGATAGCGAAGACTTCTTTTTATTATAGTTTCTTAAGATTTTTGTCAATTTTAGAAAACATTTTAATTTTTGAATGTGTAATTAAATATTTTAATAGATTTAATATAAAAAAAAGCATTTGAAAATTATAAATTTGTTAAATGGCTGATCAGATTGACCGTAGTATTATAATATAAAGCAAAAATAGCTGTATTAATGTATCGCTTAGCAAACTCAAAAAAGTACATTTTTGAGTACCAACTAAAAGTTCTTTGAACTTTTTTAAGTTACTAATTAAGCTCAGGTTATTGTTATATATATATGGTTAAGAGACATCAAAATATGATGTATTGATTGGAAAAATACGGGTACGAATATGTAGGTAATTATGAAGTAAGTACTATTTTGTTGTGTTAGCGATTATTTAGTAGTTTTTCATAAGTATTACCTTTGCTATTAGAAAAAGTTCTTCTACACGATAATAGATAATTTTTTTTAAGATTAATTTGTGTTGCTTTGATTTGCAATCACACACGATTTTCTTAATATATTGTAACTCAACTAACGTTGTTCGTTAAGTAAGCTAAATGTACCTACATCTACAGGAAAAGTATGGTGCCATTGACAATATTGAATCTCTTATAATAATGTTGTAGCGATGAATCTATAACTAATTAACTATTAATTTAAGTTATTTCTTAGTACTATCCTATCGCTTAAGACTTTTGACTTATTCTTAACGAAGAACAATAATTAATTATAGAATTTATTTAAAACATCGGCCATATTTAAGTGATTTTTACTCATGTTTTTAAATTTCCTTTGTCTCTGGTGAATATATGAATATATTATTATATTACTTATTAAGAAATTTCATATTATATTAAATTCATCAATTCACGAAAAATACAATAAAATTTCTACTTTTTTCAAAGGAAAGTGTTTATACAACTTTCACGGTAAATATTATGTAAAGAACAAGTATATTAAAAAACATATAATATATTATTTTATTCATTAATTCATATACTAAATAGATAGATATTTAAATATACTTTATAAAAATTAAATATTTCTCATAACATTAAGCCTATTTACCAGTTCCTTTAATCTTTTGCCATTTACTCTTTTATAGGGATAAGAGTAAAAATGTCTCAGATCGATAAAAATTAAAAATAAAAAGAAATAACAAGCTCATGTCAGTTGGAGTAGTCGATATTTAGAATAAGTTAATTGCACTAAATTGTTTGTGACGGCGTATTCAATTACTAGATTTGCGATCGTTTAACGCGTCCTATTGTAAAGGATGAAACTAAATATGTTATTTAAATACACTGTGTATAAGGTATTTTTTTATTTTTTTATTTCAATACCCCTTTTCCTGTTATATTTTAATGATTTATTTGTATTACATTCATAAGTATGGATTTGGTGGTAGGAGGTTCGTCCTCCGTCTGGCTCGCGACCACTATCATGTCAAAGACGAACCGCCAAATATCTTATGATGTGTTCCGGTTCGATGGCATGTAAGCCAGGTTTTCCCATTCCCACCCATCCTTTCCCCAAAATGTGGTGGTTCCGAGAACGGAATACTACATTGTCCTCCTCTTCCATCTGTATCCTCTAGGTTGGCAACGCATCTACAACATCTCTGGTGTTGTAGATGTTCATGGGCGAAGGTATCCACTTACCATCAGGTGGTCCTTCTGCTCGTTTGCCATCCGTTATCCATAAAAAAAAGAAAAAAAATATATATATTTCCATTTTGGTCAAAGTATTCTAAGAATGTCGCAAGGAAATATAGAAAACTTGAGGATACACTAGAAAGTTTGACAATAAGTTTTAGTTTCTCAAGCACTCTGTCCGAGCCATCGTTGTTTGTAGCTTGTCAGAAACACGTGAGAAAGTTACGCTGAAATATGTACATTGTGCAACGTGACACGAGCTTTATATCTTTAATATTCTTATATATTATATGATTTATTCTTTTCGTATACTTTGGCTTTTGTGGCTTTTTAATTTTTTTGTAACGTATTTCTGTATTTATGTAAAATAAAATATGTATATAGGGAATGACAAGAAATAGAAAAAGATAGCGACAAGTCACTTCGTTTTGCATTTTATACGGAGAGTTTTATTCTATATAACAATAATCATTAGCAAATGTCAAACTGATTAGATCATCCTGGTAGACGCGAGTTAACTTAGACTAACTTTGTTCTCATAATTGCTAATTTACAAAGTACTCAATGTATAATATATTGTTCATTCAACAAAAAACCGTTTTTAAGAAACTTTTTTTTCGTAAAACCAACATCATATTTGAACAAAGAAAATATGTATTACTCCTAATTTCTTAATGCTCATAGCTTATAAAAGTATATTAAAAATTCTATTCCAAGATAAACCTTAATATAAGGAAGTAAATGGGAAAGGTTTCCTGTTGTTTTTGTAACATGAAAGAAACTCCACAAGTTGTTTTTGGTTTAACAAAACACATGAAAAAGATAATTAAATTTAAAGTTACCACGTCACTTTCATTTATCAGCTGGAAGTCTTTTTCAAATAAAAAAAAAGATTATACTTCGTGCATCTTACAACATCTGCTTATATACCATCTATTTTAAATCTACTCAACAAGGCAATTTAGTTACATAGAAAAAGGTAATCAAAATATTTTGGATTTTCTTAGAAATTACATGCTAATAAATCAGTTCTATGCCTAAGTCTAAGAAAAAAGGTTTGAAAGTTCTCAGAATTATTTAACAAATAATATGATTAGATAGATACATAAATTTTTATATTGTACATTAAGTTAGTTCGGATGATAAAAAATAATTGCTATAAATCCTTACTAATATTATAAATGCGAAAGTAACTCTGTCTGTCTGTTACGCTTTTACGCCTAAACCACTGAACCGATTTTGATGAAATTTGGTATGAAGATAGAATTAAACCTGGGAAAGGACATAGGATACTTTTTATCGCGAAAAAAATGATAGAGGGGGTTGAAATAGGGGATGAAAGTTTGTATGGAAGTTCCTTATTGTCAAACATAAAATCATGTAAGATTGTTTAACTGTTTACAACTTCACCACATAAACCACTTAACCAATTTTGACAAATAGTCTAGACCTTGGGAAAGACTATAGGATACTCCTAATCATATCGCGCGATATAACCGAATTTCACGCGGGCGAAGCCGCGGGCGGAAAGCTAGTAATTCGTATATCAGGATTTGATATTCTCATAATTTTCTCTTTGATTATTAGAATAATTACATATGAGAATATGAGCGCATAGCTTAATTAACTAGAGCTCGTGGATCGACGTGGCTCGTATCTAGTATTTTAGTTATTTCAAGGTTATAAAATATTACCTGTAATTGTATATTTCTTTAGTTAACGCATAGCGGAACTACTAATTTACTGGATTTAAAAGAGTAAAATTTGGCATGTAAGTTTTTTAGGAGCGTAAGAGTAAGACACTGCTACGTCTTGAAATTTCTAATAAAAAATTCTAATAGCTTGTTTAACATAATTCGTACTAAAATTAAAGTAACCATAATGAAAAGTAAATTATGTCTATAAAAATAAATAAATTATTTATATTACCATTTCTTTATTTATTGTATTGTATATATGCATACATACATCTCACAGGCTAAGCGCTATCATATGAAGACTTACACACCGGATGGTAACACTCAACCCCGCACTTAGTAGACTGAGGAAAAGAAAACATTTAACTCATACAAACATTTTGAGAGTGGTACCAAGAGGTTTTAATTAAAAGTAACATTTAAAAAACAAAAACCCTCTTAATATCCTTAAATTGAATGATGACTACAAACATTTTATTTCTTTCAATCAAAGCTTGAGGCAACGTGCACGGGAGATTTAAATACTTTATTGCTTGTCAATTACAGATTTTATGATTATAGCTTTTACAAAGGATTTAAGGATATTTCCGAGAATTATTATTAATTGCACAGTGGGGAAGTCTGGCTGTATAGGTGATATTTGTAAGTTCGGTTCCCACTTGAAACTGTAATTATATTTAAATTATTATTATTTCTTCGCTTTGGAAACTAGCTTCACTTTGATACTTAAAGAAAAAAAGGGGTTTTTTTTTATCTAATACATTTGGGTGATTCAAGGACAATATTGTAGTAATAGTATTTGAACATTCAACAAATTGGACCATAGGAATTAGGTTAAAGTTGTAAGATTTGCTTGTAGGTAAAGCTTCAAGCATCTTAAAAAAAAACTAAAATGAATTTCCATTAATTATTATCAGGATACACTGTAAATTTTGATAATTAATTAATATGTTGTTATATTTAGTGTAGGAAAGATAATACAAATTTGCGATTACTCGTACCCTTCCCCTGGATTCGGTAGCTCATATTGTAACGTTAATCTTCTGCCTATACCGAGACGCTGAATCACTACGATCCATCATAATTTGTCTTTAATGTCGTGACCTGTTCTCGCCGTGACACGAGCTTATATATTTTGCTTTAATTTTTTAACAAAATTAGGAAAGGTTCTTCTTATATTAGAACTTTGTCTTGAAGGTAATATATATATGAATATATATTTCCCATATTATGTTAGCTAATAATAATAATAAGCCAATAAGATTAGCTAAATAAAATATTTATCCTTTTTAAATAAAGTTCTTGATAATATTTTAATACAAAAATTATATTATAAGTTTAGTATTTTCATTTCCTGGGCTTGGTAACAAGGCAAAGCGCGGCGTTGAGTTCCGCTACTCAGAACGCAATGCCTCAATTCGACGGAAAGTGGGAAACGGAGTGTCTTAACACTAGATTCCTCTACCCTACCCTGCTTTATACACTGATACGGGATACAGCGTGACGCTATGTATGTAAAATTATATTATCGATGTAGTTATGCCACAGTTGAAATGGATTTTAAATAACGGGATCGTTGCGTGCTACGAACCCACTCTCACCTCAGAGAATACATATTTTTATAATAAACGATGTTACATGAAATAGGGCTTTGCGTAAATTTTACCTAGTAATAAACCAACGTTCTACAATATGGAATAGTTAAGGCAGAGATAAAATTATATTATAGGTATTTTGCTTTTATCTAAATACAGCGAGTTTCTCTTACTTACATATGTATCAAAAAGTATGAAATACCAAATATTCTTTTATATTATTTTATACGTTGAGAAGTAAACGTGTTTTCATTCTGTAAAACGGGCCTCATTCCTGTTAATAGCATCCTTTTCCCTGATGGTTATTATTCGTCGTTAAATTTTGGATTGAAATAATTTTGCACATTCTTTTTCACAAAGTTACCTTTAGAATTCATGTTATATCCTTTTGCATTTTAAAGGATTCGCCAAATAAATGTGTTCTATGGTATAATATTACATTTTACTGTAGTTCATTTTTTTTATTAATACTATATTTTAAATAATGAATCTTCTATTAAAATTTGAAATTAATATTTTTTTATAATAATAGGACTCTTTGACGAAAAGACTACTGTGTGTTAGCTTTAAAGCTAAAAT
>JAKGSA010000549.1:96613-133846 GCA_033558755.1 Philaethria dido
TATACATAAGTATATAAGTATATTAGAGGCTGTCACGACGCAGTGGAATAGTGTCCGACTATAAATCCCTTTGGTTGAGGGTTCGATTCCCCACTCGGAAGAATGATAATATTTAAAGTTATTTATTTTCTCCTTACCTGTTTTACTCTTTTTCTTTTTGGTAAGACAAAGCGCTGCGTAGAGTTCCGTCATAACACGCAATGTTTCAAATTCGGACAGCAAGCGTTGGACGGAGTGTGTTGATACTAGGCTCATTTTGATTAGCTTTTTTTAATATGTTAAATTTTGTTTTTCGTTTTTTTAAATAAGTAAAGCCTGTTATTATTTACAGGATGCATAAGAATGTGTTCAGTTCAGATCATTTGTTTTTCATGTAGTATAGCTACGATTGTATTTAACTAATAAATATTTTGTTGATGGCTCTTAGATGAACTGCCTTTTGAGTCAGCATGGTGGTAACTTTATGTTCATTCGGCAATTTAGAGATATATATCTCATAAAGAATATATAGAATTTAGTCGAATCGCATATCGCCGCGCAGTGGTACCGCGTTTGACTGTAAACACGACTGGTTGTGGGTTCGATTCTCACTTGGAGGAATGATTATATCTTTAGTTTTCTGCTCTGGCAAGACAAAATGCAGCGTTGAGATCCGCCACTTAGCAGGCAACGTGTCTCGAAACTTTTTAAATTTGATTGAATTTAGGTACAACTTGGTACTATGCAATGGAATACGCAGTCGATTTGAATTCTTAATATGATATGATAGACGTTCTGCTGGTCTGTTTGTACAAAATACGGCTTTAGTTGCTCCTGTTCAGCTCGCAGTAAATATAATATATTTAACAAAAAAATGAATAGCCACGTAAATCTATGTTCTTATATTAACACTGTGTTTATGACATAGGTTTTATATATTTATTTTTGTATAAAAATAAATAATTAAAGGTTGAAATGAGAAATAAATAAATAAAATAGAATTTTTGTAGATGTCAGTTCATTTGTTCAGTTCATTTATGAATGTATGTGTCGTGTCGCATATGTTTGTGTCGATATTTGTCTGGATCAACAATATATAATTAAATAACGTGAGAATTTCAGGAGAATTTTATGAATTATATCGACTGAAAATGACAGTGAACATGGGCCGGTCACTCAGGTCTGACTGTCCATTTCGTTAATAAATTAAATTAATTTAGTTACATAAAATTATTAAACGTTCTTAGGCTAAATGCTAAAGAAAGCTAGTATGAAAAAGACCTTATTGGAAGATGAAATGTTTGCTGTTTGTATTCTAACACAGCGCGCCTTCGAATATCAATAACGTATACGCTCTGCACTGAAGAACAATGTGTTATCATGGCAGCAACTAAAATATCCATAATTTAATATTTAGCAACCATTGCAACGCTCTGAACACGACGGTAACGTGTTAATAATGCCAGACAAAGAACAATCTTCGAAAATTGATAAATTTAGCCCTGTCACACTCGGGCGAATAAAATTTAAATAAACAATAAAATAAAAATACACCCTGCTTAACAGAAGATAAAGTTGAAAGTTCTGTACTAATATTTAGTCTATGCTAGGTTCCGCAAGCAGCTCATAGACTATAGCTCGGAGAATGATGTGAGAGAGCGAGCTTTCTCTTTGATAGCCGCCATTTTGACTTACAGTAATGGCTGGTGCGACGTGAGTTATGCGTTCGTGTCACTAGGCCTTAAGTAATGTCGGTAGTGTACGAACTCTTAATGTAAGGTTCAATTAAAAGGATAAACGACGCGCCAAAGCGTTGCAGAAGCGAAAACTTTGCAATAGTTTTATGTTAGAGACAAAATATATTTATGGCGCCAAAATTGACACTGACATTTTCTTTATGTATAGATAAATCACAATAAATAGGCTTCCACAGAGTATAATGTATACATATTTGTTTTTATATGCAATTCATTACGCGGTGATACAAAAGTAATGTGCGAATACGATATTTTGTTGAACAGACAGTCAATTATTTTCGCTGTGGGAACTGTCCGTGAAAACAAAGCGTGTTCAGTTACAACTGAGCTTGAATAGCCCTGAATCACTTACCATATAACCCTTTTACTTGCATCTCGTTAACTTCTCGTATTAACTTGGTTTATTATTTTTAAGATAACTCGAAAATTATGAATTAATTACAATAAATATATATTTTAATTGACATTAAAAATAATATGAATAATTAATTAGTAAAATGTACTTAAAACATAATTCATAAAAAAGTATCCTAATCGTACCTCTTTTGTCTTTTTATTTGATTTAATTAATGATTTTTTTTTAAATTATATATATATATATATATATATATGTGTTCTTTCTAGATCAATTTTATGCATATATTAATGAAAGTATTTGCAAAATTAATATATATTTAAATAAAAATATCACAAATATATTATTAATTTTCTTATGCATTTCGAATGCAAATAGTAGAGGTATCAGGATCTCGGAACTAGATCTTGCGTTGCTTGGAGATATTGAATTTAGTGTGAACACTCGGAGCATTATTTAATTGCGTGTCAAGCAGTGAGCTGCGGCCCTGTCGAGGTGAGAGGTGATACTTGCATAGTGCGCCTAAAACCATACAGTAGATAAAATATTTTATATTAAATAATGAATTATTATTTTTTATTGATTTTTATATAAATTTGACAGTGTAAGCGCCCTTCTTTTACCGTTCTGAGGTTTGACACCATATGAATCGTATGTGGTATTTGGTTATGGATCATCAATTTTATTGTGTGTATAAAATAGTATTTATTGTCATGTTTATACCTAAATAATATGAAACGTGATGAACAAAAAAATCTCACTGGTTACTTTTAAAATTGAGAATTAATACATTTATTCCTATTTACAAATATACGTCTATAATTATTATAAAATTGTAAAGAACTATGAAAAAGGTGTTGGTACGGTTTTAGTTTTGTCTGTCAGTATTAAAAACTTTATTGCTGATATTACTGTATTTAATTACGATTGTAACAAAAAAGAAAACCTATTTCAAATTAAATGTACTAAAAATCACAATTGTTACGAATAACTCAAAAACTGCTCGTTAAATCAAAACTAAATCAGAAACACTAGCTATCATACAAAAAAAGAATAATCAATTGGTTCACCCAGTAATAAAAATGTAGGCAAACACACATAAAAAATACAGTAAATAGTTTCAAAATGTAGTCTAATTATATTAATAAAGTTTTCTTCCATTAAAAATAAAAATAAGCTTTTTCTGTGTTGTGCAGCGTGGGCGCAGTTTACATTGATAATAGTTAGCGCGGTAATGAGACTGTCAGGTGTTTGAGAAGAACTTATCGTTTATTTTGCTTCTTCAAACAGTGTTTATTCTTATCCTTCGAGCTTTTTTATTTTTAAATAAATCTAAATTCGTATTTAAATATACGGTATGAACCATTTTGAATGTTACCATTATTTTATTATTATTTTTAAATTTTTAACTTATTTTTTTAACTTCACGCAGTATTCCGCATATAGTAGGGTGGACAGAGGGAATCAGAGAACCTAGTGTTGGGACACTCCGCTTTCCACTTTCCGCCGAATAGAGGTATTGCGTGTTGAGTGGTTGCTTTTCATTTTCTGGAGTGAGAATCGAACCCACAACCTGCCGCGTTTATAGTCTCACGCTTGTGCCTCTGCGCTACGACAGGCATTAGCGGCCGTCTTCCTTGCCATTTGGATAAAAGGGTAAACCCGAGAAAAAATCGAATATTTTTATTTTTTTATTTATACAACGTTTTCCATAACCCCAAAGACTAACTAGGCAATCCATCGTGCAATCACAATCATACAATCAATGTACAACTATAGCAGATCAGACGCGGCTGTAATACACCAACAATTGCTAAAATCATGGTAATCTTTCCATTACATTATGTTACAATTGCGTATTTACTAAAGAGGATCTTATTCAACATCGTTTCATATAACGAAAATATGTGATTATATTTTTTTGTTCTATAATTGATTAACGCCTGTCGTGGCGCAGAGGCACAAGCGTGCGACTGCAAACGCGACATGTTGTGGGTTCGATTCCCACTCCAGGAAATGTAAAATTTAGAATTTACAAGGCAAAGCGCGGCATTGAGTTCCGCCACTCAACACGCAATGCCTCAATTTGGCGGAAAGTGGGGAACGGAAATGTTGGAAGAAAATGGAGTGTTTTAACACTAGATTCTCTGGTTCCCTCTGCCTACCCCGCTATATGCGGGATACAGCGTGAAGTTATAAAAAAAAATGATTCTCAATAATGACATTTTATAGCAAATAAAAAACACGAAAGATCCAAAGCCTTTCCTTAACATTTTTATATAATATTAAGACATTAATCTATAATATATGTGTAATAAATGTTGCTCTAGTGCTCATGTTGCTCTAGTGCTTATATTATGAATAAAATTTCTCTCTATTCCTTTCTCGTTTCCAAGTTATTTACTAAACTAGAAAATATTTTGTTATTACGGTATTATTATAGCAGGTAAAGTAGCCGCTACTGGCGGCGTGCCGATGCGTGCAATATGAAACAAGATCGAAGCATATCCAATTGTTGTCGTTATTGTTCACATACACGTAGAATATTGGAACGTTTTTTAGTTAAAAAGTATTTTTTTTTATTTAATTGAATCTTTTTGATATAAAACACTTGGACAGTAAATATTTGTTGAGAACACAAGCAATTAAGTAATCAGTATGATTTTTGTAAAGTGGAAAGATTTTAATATTGACATTTTTTTTTTTTTTTATTGATAACGGACGGCAAACGAGCAGAAGGACCACCTGATGGTAAGTGGTTACCTTCGCCCATAGACATCTACAACACCAGAGATGTTGTAGATGCGTTGCCAACCTAGAGGATACTGATGGAAGGGGGGACAATGTAGTAGTCCACTATCAGAACCACCACATTTTGGGGAAAGGATGGGTGGGAAAGGGGAAAATCTGGCTTACATGCCATCGAACCGGAACACATCATTAGATATTTGGCGGTTCGTCTTTGACATGATAGTGGTCGCGAGCCAGTCGGAGGAGAACCTCCTACCACCTAACAATTTTATTATAATATTGACATATTAGGACGGTTTTAAGAAAGATTTCAATATTTATATAACAGAAGTTATAGCTCTTGTCAATATATAATCTCATAGCCATGACGCCTTTCATCTTAAGGCGGGATTCTTCTTTAAGAGGATCGAAAAAACCGTTTTTTGGTTTTTTTTTATGGTACACATAAATAAGTGGGTCAAGCGAACTTTTAAGATTATTTTATTACATATTTAAACTTTACAAACATTTTTTAGTTAAAAAATTCACATACTGTCGATGTTTTGGCACATTCGTGCAAGTACTGTTTTGAATTGGCGGTTAGAATGCAGCTCGTAATTTTCATCGAAAATAAAACTGAATACCATTGTAATCTTCATATATTTCTCTTCTATGTAAACCAAGAAAAAAGAAAAAAATATTAAATTTATATTTTTTTACGCCTGACACTGACAAAAATATTCTCTCTATGATGGATTTAAATCTATATTGCGATAATCATTACATACGACATTTCACTTTATTGAAATATAAAATGTTAATACGCAAGTATTACTTAAACATATATGTATACATACACAATAAGCGAAACGTAATCACATAAAATTAATGTACAAACACTAAGAAATTAATATTTGATTTTCGTTTTCGATTCGTATCGCGTAATTGATACCAGTACCTGCGAGAACAGTGTTTATCGATTCAGATAGGTGACCTAAGTTTAGGTTACCTAAGCAATTAACTTTACATGGAAGCACAATGTGGGAACGCGAACAGACGAAGTTGAACTTGTTACGCATAATTGCTTTACTGGATTGCGTGGAGGATACGATTTATATAATATGTAGGCAGGTATTCAATATTTTAAGCAGGTGAGAGATAAAGTGATGACTATATTTAATTTTTATAATTATATAGAAATGGAGTTAAATTATTTTAAAATAATGAAATTCCTGTAATATTTAAAGGTAGCACAAATAGTAGAGAGGCGTATCATTAAGTGCTACATTTTCCTTTTGTTTGAAAATAAATATTGCATTTACTTACTTAACCAGTCTATAACCAGTCGATGATTTTGTAATGAATATACATTAGAAATAACGAGCCTTTTAAGAAAGAAACTACAATGAAAATGACAAAAATTTTATCCTTATCCTGGTTCTCCTATCAAGAATATCAGGTTTATGCTGTGAAAATATTGGAATTTTTTTCTAGCAAATATACAGTAAGAAGTGAGTTAAAATAGCAATGCAAGATTTTATCAATACCTACTAGTGTCCCCGTAAATGGGTTAATAACGCATTGCTTAGTCACATATATGCCACTTTATATAAACATGGATGCCAAATCATGTTATTGTGTGTAACATTTATTTTATTAATTTAATATACTTTTTATGCATTATTTAAAAAAATATTAGCATTCTGCACTCCTTCTCTATATAAACTAAAAGTATGCCAAGTGTCATGCTCCTACGTCCGCGTAATTTTTGTAAAAAGGAATCCAAAGTTTATGCTTCACGTATTTATATATAGATTATAGCTACATATGAAAATAATGAATTTGTCAATATTATGTTTCTTTCAAGTGAGATTCGATCCTGTTGCCATCACATTTAGTCTAGCATATAACAATTACGTCACGACAAGCCAATGTTTATGTACCTATAATGTAATATCACACTAGTACTGTCTACATTTAGTTCTTTTTTTAAGTAACTTTATAACAACTGGTAGCTGTTTGTGGGATAGTAAAATTTTATTGTAGAGACCACTTAACCCGTAACGTGTAACAGACAACAGCCCACTTAGCCCTAATAGTGCAGCCATTACAGTAAATACTGAATTGATTTTATATCTTATAAACTCTTCTATTATTGGAACATCTCTTTTATACACATTTACTTTAAATATCAATAATTTAAATACTTTATCACTTTTATAAGCCAATTTATAAAAAATGAATGTCTTATTTCGCCAGTGGGACAAATTTAAGTCAATTTTAAACTGAAACTATTACAATTAAACAAAAGCACGTCATAGACAAATGATTTTTTTTTTGTATGAGAATGCCAAATCTGTTTAAAATAAATATTTTATAAGACAGAAGTCTATAAGCGCTGTAAAATTGTTTTTTTTTTTATTTATATACATGGTATGTAATATTTGGTAAAAAGTTTCCATAATTTCGCCCTCACCTATATAACAATATAACAATATAACAATAACCTGGTCAACTAATGTACGTAATAAATTTAAATTAAGATTTACAAATTACCCCTGAGTTTCTAAATAATGGAGAACCTTCGCCGAGTTAGTTTATGAACGTTTATGAACTTTTATAATAACTCCTGTCGTGGCGCAGCGGCATAAGCGTGCGACTGTAAACACGACAGGTTGTGGGTTCGATTCCCACTCTAGGAGATGTTAGTATTTTTATTTCCTGGGTTTGGTAACAAGGCAAAGCGCGGCGTTGAGTTCTGCTACTCAACACGCAATGCCACAATTTGGCGGAAAGTGGGGAACGGAATTGTAAGAGAACGGAGTGCCTTAGCACTAGTTTCTCAGGTTCCCTCTGTCTATCCTGCTATATGTGGGATACAGTGTGAAGTTAAAAAAAAAAGAAAAAATTTAACACAATATAATAATAACTCCTGTATTCAATATTTTTTAATGAGCATTTGATTAATTATCTTATTTATTATTACATTATTTATCTTGAGTGACTTATTAAGCTAAAAACTGGTTCAATATTTTAAACTTTTATTAGGTAAATTTATGTTGGTTATTTATAATTGGTTGTTTATTTGTTGGTTATTTATTTCTGTTGGTTGCGGGAACGTGTTTACTTCATACGAGAACACATGAGAAGACAATTGGGTTTTGGCATATATTGAAAGAGCGAGACTAGAAACTGCCGTACAGAATAGAGAAGAAAGAATGAGTTTCCTTTTCCCAATCATTCTCACAATTAGAGCTGATAGAAGATTCATTATTATAAAAACTACTGCTACTATTACCTGTAAGCAAATATGGTTAATTTTTAGAACATGTTAGCTACAAAAATGTAAGTGTATTTAATATTTAATAATGGTCAATTTCATATTCTTATAAAAGAAGTTCAAAGTTTCTCCTTCATTGTTATTGTTTAACTAATGTCTTAATATTCAAGATGTGATTTTTTTATTTACAGTACTAAATAATTCTCCGAGCACCCAAATCATACTATTTAATGTCTTTGATGAATATGTTATTTAAAACTATAGATAGGGAAAAAGTATCAATTTCCATGACCAATGTGTCAAGAAGTCTTTTAAAATGCCTAGTGCGAAATAGTTCTCTCTTTATACTGGACCGTCGTATGATGATGATGAAAAAGTAGGTTCGAGAGTACTTTAAGTAGGTTGGAATTTAATATTATTTATTATTTTCGTATATTTAAAGACGATAGACGATATATGAAAAGACGCTTAATTTTATTTTTTTGAGCATTTATTTCTATGTTAAGAGTAACATTGAAATTTAACAATTTTATGAATGCAGATCGCTTTTTTTGCTTCATTCGTTTCTCGTATACAGAAGAAGTGAGAATCTAGTTCGAATACACTCCATTCTCTATTCTATCAAATTTCGATAAGCCATGTAGAGTGAAAAAATCTAACTTTGTCTCATCAGCGCAATATAATCATTCCTCTCAGTATGTATAGTATCCATCACGAGGCTCTTGTCCGGTTGTGCCTAAATTTTTTGCTAAATATAAATTGACTTAATTGTTAAGCGCGCTAAATAGGTACCGATGTAAAAGGTGACGTTTTATACACAAGGCATTGATATTATTTAAATATTATGGAAATTACATTAGAGAATGACCCAAATCTGTTTATTCATACGGCAAGCGATCTCTGGCTAGCCATTATGAGCGGCCGCATTTGCACACTCGATAAAATCGTCAAAGTGACATAAAATTGTACCGGCAACGTTGCATAGTCCACAACACGAACACTGTGTGAAGTAATACTTGCAGAAGTGTTAGTGAGATATATGTTTAGATGAAGTTGGTCACATTTTGTAAACGATAAATACAGCAAAAAGAACCTAGTGCTAGCTTTTTATTTCTCGTGAATTGAATATGTTTAGAATTTTAGGCTCCAAAATTTAAGTAGGCTGTTGAAAATAATAATAATATTAATAATCATTTATTCATAAATTTTGGGTGTTTTTTTTTTCTTTTTTTTTTTCGACTGTGTAGTATGCTGTTGGCCCTATTGGCCTCGACAGCGTCTCCGGGTTTTGTGGGGGGCTGAGCTTGAAGAGCTCTGACCCTGGCTTGGCCTCTTTGGGAGGAGTAATTTTGGGTGTATAAGAAATTAATATTTATAATGTATCACCAAAATTGGCCACGCAGGGCATATGAATATTGAGTCAAGAGAATGTCATTGTATATCATAATAAATTTAAATTGTATAAAATTCTAAATATTATTTAAAATGTCAAAAAAATAAAAATAAAAAATAAATGAATTTAATAACATGGTACAAGACAAAATAAATACGAAAATACAAGAATTTACAATACATTATTATCAGTCAAGAATTCGTTTACTGTAGTACGCTTTTTTTATTAATATTTTTTTAAATTTACTTTTAAAAATTATTATATTGTTGTTTTTATATTCATATATAACATATATATTCATATTTCAACAGTTCGATTCAGTATAGTGGGGTTTAGTTGGATAATGTATAGTAGGATAACGACTATACGATGTTGATTTGCTTAAACATTTTTTACAATAGTTCTCAAAAATAAGTAATGTGATTTATGTACAACAATTCAATTATTCGGATGTTATTGTTTACGCTATTATAGCGTTAAGTTTATTATACTAAGAGGTAATACTGTATTTAAATCAACACCATATTATATTTTATTTTTTTTACGTATACATGTATACATAAAAAAAGTGGGGAACGGAATTGTTGAAAGAGAATGGAGTGTCTTAACACTAGGTTCTCTGGTTCTCTGCCTACCCTGCTATATGCGGGTTACAGCGTGAATATAAAAAAAATGTATACACACATGCGTGCATAAAAAAAGTCAAGTAAATTCGGTCTCCAATGTCAATATTTGTGACAGTTATTGCGTTTAGTCTCTAATCTGTTAATTTTATAATCTTCCCTAGGTTCTCAGATCTTTCTGTAAATATTTAAAACGCTTACCATAAAAAAATACTGAATATTCAAAATAAATTTGTTAAGAAAAGTTCTAGTAATTTTATATCCATGTATGTGACTTAGTTTGCTGGGGTTGTGTGATGTAGTTATACTTCTCGGGTCACGTTTCAGACAAAGCCTATGGGTTTATGTCTTAATTAAGGACCACACGTTCTATTCTAGAATTGAAGTGAGTAGAAATTGTAAACATTTCAACGCCTTAAGCAATCGCTAATATATAGAAAACTTGACTACTATTAAGTATAGTTTTACTCTTAAATAGGATTTTTGAATTTTTTATGCTATTTAAATTTTTTGAGTAATTTTTGAGATTCTCGTCAGCTCTACTTTAAAATTTTATGTTTCTAACCGTTTGATTGAGAACAGATTCACAGAAGATTTTCAAACATCTTCAGGGGGAAATAAAATACATACAATAAACTTAATTAAAAGGAATTTTATTTAAATCACTTTTCATTCTTATTTGTCAACTAAATTATTGGCTAAGATAACAAGGAAATAGTGTCTATTCAAATGTCAAATTAATCAAGGGTGTAAAGCCTGTTAGATACTAATACTGCATTGTTACATAAAATCGAATCGGTCTATCTACGTTATCGCGTAACGATACTGCTAAAACTGTTAATGAACTGATATTTATTAAGTCCGCTTAAATGCTTTATGGCATTATGCCACTATTATTGTGCAGACAAATGTAAGCAATTACAATGTTTCGTGCTAATTGAACAAAATTAATTATGAAAATTTAGTGGTGGCTCCAATTACCATTCAAAGCAATATCAATATTCATGATAAGTGCGGCATTTACCGGAAGTCACTGTCGGGTGTAAAAACTTTGTGCAAAAGGTAATAAATATTTTCATCATACTAGAATATTATCTGTAGTAATTCTATAAAGTAATATACGTATGTATATTAAAACTTATTATTATTGCAGAACGGAGAATGAAAGATAAGAATAATATAAGATGGACAGCTAGGAATAGTGATGGTCATGTATAAGACATCAACGGGCGAACAAAGTTTGAACAAACCTATGTAATAAGGTTTTTGGCTTTTTTCACCTACTACCATTGTCTAACTGTGACACTTTCCAGTAGGTAAAGTCTTCAAAATATCGGGCTTACAGAAAATATCTTTTCTAATAAAATAGGCTTAAAGAACTATTCTCTATTATTGGTTAAAAGTTTTATATGTGTATTGAATAAATTTTGGGTAAGAATGTTTACAAACCAAATGTATATTTGATTATTCTTTGTTATACTGAGTTGCAAACCGTACATTTGTGTATGTCTTCTTCTTAGCTTCACGCTGTATCCCGCATATAGCGGGGTAGGCAGAGGGAACCAGAAATTCTAGTGTTAAGACACTCCATTCTCTTTCAACTTTTCCGTTCCCCACTTTCCGCTAAATTGAGGCATTGAGTGGCGGAACTCAACGCCGCGCTTTGCCTTGTTACTAAACCCAAGAAATGAAAATACTAAATTTTACATTTCCTGGAGTGGGAATCGAACCCACAACCTGTTGCGTTTACAGTCGCACGCTTGTGCCTTTGCGCCACGACAGGCGTTTGTGTATGTAACATTTTTTTAATGAAATATTTATTATTATTTTATAGAAAATAATTCTAAAATTAAACTATATAAGATAGAAAACATAACAATTATAGATATATAAGCATTTCCATAAAATCATGTAAATTAATATTAATCGCAATAAATGATGATCAGTTGAACATGACGCCATTTAATCAGAATTGATAGTTCCTACCAACAACTTTGCATACAATTTAATTGTTTTCCTCTTGGTTATCGAGAAATGTATACTGGATAAGACTAGAACTGAGTATTTATACTGGGAATATGATATTTATAAATTAAACGTAATTACACATTGTGTTGATAGCTAAAGATTAAAATAAAAATATTTACCATAATAGCTTAGTCCTTTTTAATTTTTTTTAATACGGTACCTACTACGGTACGGTACATAATAGAAATGATAGAATATTTATACATTTCCTTCACAAAAAATGTTTAGGTATTGCATAAAGTACAATATTAGTAACTTGCCAAATAACCATTTAATCTTTTTACAGTGCGACTAAGACAATGGCATATAATTAGCGATTATGATATATGTATGTATGTACATTTATTTTATAATACAAATATTTTTTCAGTTTTAAAGTTTACAGAGCGGTATTAGGTTAAATAATTTTTAAGAGTAATTATTGTGCTTAAAGAATTATTTAATTGAATGTCAACTATATGCCAACATACAATTTGGCTAATATCTCAGGTCATGACTCAAATATCTATATTACACTATCATGTCCTCAATCTACGCCAGATTTAGTAATAAATTGAATGACGGCTGATACATTGTTTAACATTGGGTTTGTAAATTCAAATTAATTGTCCGGGTGTAAAGCAAATTAATATGATCTAATATATCTTAATTTCGATTATGAGTCATTAGAATGCTGTCGTATATTTGTTTATATATAGTCAAAATAGAAATACGTTCATATCTACAGTGATATTAGTTTTGTGCTTATTTAGCAGCTTCACGCTTTATCTCGCATAAGTCAGAAAGAACCTAGTGTCAAGACATTGCGTGTTAGGTAGCGGATTCAATGCCGATATTTTTTATTTTTTATTAGAGTCATGCTGTATCTCGCATATAGCAGGGTAAGAAGAGAGAATGTGAGAACCTAGTGTTGAGACACTCCATTCTTTATCAATAATTCCGTTCTTTTCGCCGAATTGAGGCAATGCGTGCTGAGTGGCGGAACTCAACGCCGCACTTTGCGTTGTCACCAAGCCCAGGCAAATGAAAATACTAAACTTTACATTTTGTCTTGTCAGAGCGAAAATATAAAAATAATTAAAATATAATTCCAGTTTAAATATAATAAATCCCCCTGAGTGGTTATCGAACCCACAACCTGTACAATATCTTTTATAGTCAGACGCTATGTAACTGTGCCACGATGACTTATAATAGCAACGTGGTTATATGTGACTTAAAAAGTGTATATGTACAACATAGCCTCTGCGTAAAATATATGAATGAAAGTTCTATATATATAATTCTTTGGATAATTCACGCCTTTAAATGAATGCCTTATTAACATAAATTAAAAACAGATATAAATGAAATAACAAACTCTCTAAAGTAAACTGTTTTTTACGATCTATTCTTGATCTGCAATTTTTTTGTGGCTTTTAGTCAATTATGGAACTAGGGTTCTGCTACATAATTATAAATTTGTAAAAATTAGATACTTTTCATTAAACATGAGACCTTGAGAATGATACAGAAATTCGATTCAAAGTAGAAAAAAATTAGATTTTTTATATAAATTTATAAAACGATATTTTCAAAGACAGTTCAATATATTTTATTGTAAAGTATACGTATTTAACTGCCAGAATGTAACTATTTAACTATCAGGAGAAATATATTAATAAATTGTAACACAAATATTATATGGGCTTACTTTGACAAGTGTCTAGATACGACTTATGCAAAGCACTTGCGAAACAACCTCACGCTATATTATTGTGAACCCTATAATAGACATAATATCATATTATATGAAGTAAAATATTCAAAACACTTATATTTGGAAACCCTTCACTAAGAGAATCTTATAAAGTTTAAGCTTGCACAAGACTTCGACTGAATGCCGTATTTTTGTTCTGTTGCAACAGCTATTGATGGGAAATAAAGGTCTTTTGTGTAGGTATTTCGAGCAATAGCAGTATTTTATTATCATTATACTCTTGTATAGTGTCCAAGGTAATTTTATTAACTCTTTGCTTCATTTTTTATTATATTTCTTTTTTTAGTGAAAAAAAAAATAATCAGAAGAACAAGTTTCTGCAATATGCCATCGTGGCGATGATCGAAAGTGTTTTAGGTCTGTATGAGCATATATATCAACAACTTTGACTTTTTGCTTTTCTTTCTTTTATCTATAAATAAAAATGTGAAGCAAACACTTTATACCCTTTTTTACGAAAATTACGCGGACGTAGGAGTATGAAATTTGGCACACTTATAGTTTATATAGGGAATAAGTGCAGAATAATAATATCTTTTTAAATAATGCATAAAAAGTATATTAATTTAATGAAAAAAATAAATGTTATACACGCTGCCATGATTTGACATCCATGTTTAAACAAAGTGACATATACGTCACTACTTACTCCTAATACCTCCCCATAATACTTTATGGGGAGACTAGTACATATTTTAAAAAGCAAAGTTTTCAATTTGGGCGAAAAGCGGCGGACGGAATTTGAAATGATAAGACATGAAGGTACTCTACATATTACTCGCTAAGTATCAGAACCTAACGGCACACTGTTTTACTAGACCAGGGACTTCAGATGTGATCCAGGGACCAGAAAGGATAAGGATAAACTTGTAATTTTAAAACTCCTCTTAGGCGTTGCTTAAATCGTAAATACATCTTAATTGAGCACTCCCAGTGAAGTAAAATACTAACTTCAACATTACTTTTGTTTATTTCACAAATTATGACATAGAAAATTTAAGCCTTAAGAAATTATCCGAGATTTTACAGACAGCCTTTTACGTTCCGTGCATTTAATTATAACACCTCTTTAACTTTAGATTTATGATCGTTTTTTTTGTATTGCCCAGTCTTTAGGAATCCGTAATAAAGTGAGAAAAATGTAATTCGGTAATACTGCTGTTTATATATAATTATTCTTTTAACAATATAAATGTATATATGTATGTATGTATGTTACTCTTTTACGAAAAACTACAGAACGGATTTAAATGAAATTTTAGAATAATATATCTTAGAAGTACACCAGAATAGCGCATAAGCAACAATTTATGAAGACTTTGTGTTATATGACCATGGTTAAAGGATAAGTATCTAATTCTATTCTCAAAAAGTAATCGAACTCATAACCATTGGATACAATAAGATAAAAATATTAATGGATTATTACAAGCGGAACCAATGTCAGAAGTGTTGAATTGTTTATTTTTTAAGTGCGTACGATATTGGGTGTTTATGTAGTCATAATTTATTGCCTCTGGCGGTGTTTTTATGTTTAAAGTTGTGAAGGCACGTGGTATATTTATTATGAACGTTTCAATCTGGTGATCTTCGCGTTTCTTAGTTTTATCTTTGCGCATCTCCTGCATTTTACGAGGGAGAAATATATCATTCCTTTCTGATATCGATATAGTACTCTATTCTTAATAAAATCCCGCGTAACTTAATACTATATTTGGCATAATCACTTTGAAAACATTTTTATGACTTTTGGGTCATTTTTAAACATATGTTTTATAGTATTGGTTTTCATTTATATGAATTATTCATATAAAATAAAATTAATTCCACGAGGCAGTTCTAAATGTTGTTGTAAATAAATTAATTCATACAACCATTTTTTTTCAAAAAATAAAATCTTTTATTTTTTATTATATATTTCATCATTTTGCTAGGTAGATGGAAAGACTCTAGTAATAAATGAACCCTATGTTCTCATTTCATTTATTCAAAGATATAGTGTGCAGGTGAACAGTTCTACTTTTACCACGACACAGGAACTCATTGGCGTCGAGAATGAACCGATTGCAAGTTAGTCTCTGTTTTAAATTTATTACTACATAATCCTCAAATTTGCATATCTCCAAGAATATTTCCAAACACGGGGTTAAAAGAAGAGAAGAAAATATCTCTACGTGACAGTCATCCCAGAATAAAAAAGAAGCAATTTCACTCTATACCGCATAGCAGGGAGAGAACCTAGTGAAAAGACGGGGTGTCTTTCGCTTTTCTTATAAATTTGAGACATTGCCTGTACAGTGGCGAAACACAGTGCCGCACTTTCTCTTAGCAGGGAATGAGAGATGAAAATAATTGAAATATTCCCCCTGGTAGGAATCGAACCCCTATCAATTGCATTTACAATCAGAAGCTGCCACTGCAGTCTACTGCGCCGCAATGGCCTTGTCATTGAAAAAAGAAATATGTTTATTCTATATTCACATATTAAAAAAGTTTAATTGGAATCTATAACTAAATAAGTCACTACTTTAAAAAACTATTAGGTACTAGTTTAATAAGAAAATAATCGAACAATAGGGAAATAGTTATTTTGAAGTCATCTTAGATTATTCATTGGAATTAATAATATGTTCCCGGAACGCAATCTGCAATTGTATTTTCCTGTGTAATATAGCAAAATAAAATATTAATCTACCTATATTGTTATAATTAGAACAAGTGCATGACGTGATTATGAACTCATTTCATTCAATGATTTTATATGACGTGGATTAAAACATAAGTTAATCTATATACCTGCATTTGATTTATAAAAAGCTGAATGGAATAAAAAATTCGAGTAACTTTTTAATCTGTTAAATTTTAGTTTCAGATTCACTCTTAGAGAACTTAATTAACAAATGTAACAGGCTATAAGTCATTTCATTTATTGTTTTCTTCTACCTTTAGAAATTTCCCACACTATGCGTGATAAAAGAGAAATATCTCTCTTCGTTTTATATTAGATATATTGTGTGTTTAGGAGCAGAGTGTAAAAGACGCAATTCATTTAAGAAACCGGGGAACGAAAATATTTCAATATAAATATTCCTACAAGCTAGTGTTAAGACACTCCGTTCCCCACTTTCCGCCGAATTGAGACATTGCGTGCTCATTGCCGCGCTTTGCCTTGTTACCAAATCCAGGAAATCAAAATACTAAACTTTTACATTTCCTGGAGTGGGAATCGAACCCACAACCTGTCGCGTTTACAGTCGCACGCTTGTGCCTCTGCGTCACGACAGGCGTTTTGATCAGACTGTTTGTATTTAATTTATTTATATTTCAATAATATAAAAATAATAAAACACATACATTTACATCCTTCAAGTGAGATCAAATCGATGACCTCTATCACTATTGCATCGAAGTTAGCATCGTTATAAAATAATAATATTTAATTATAGTATGTAACGCAAGCAAAATGACTACTAACTGGTTGTTATATCTCTAGGCATAATAATTAAATCGATATTATTTACAACTATAAGAATGATTTATTGGTTGTATATTAGAAGCCATGACATAAGTTTGAAGTTGTCTATAATAAATTAATGAGAGTTGTAATATGTTGTATTATTGTAATTTTATTATATTTTAATATATAATAGTAACTGTGTATTGCTTATTGACTTTTGAGAATAAATTAAGAATATACCACTAAAAAAAGACAGTTTCCAAGAGACGCGAGTTCGAATCTCGGTACATTATTTTTTATAAGATTCTTAAAATAATTGTTCAATAAAATAAATATTTTTTATGACTTGTCTTGTGATATTTACCATTCAAATAGCAGACTTAAGCTAAGAAAACACTTAGCTACATTATAAACAGGTATAAATATTTTCTTGTGTGAGGTTTAGATGCCTAGAGAAGAACCTACCTCCTTAGTATTTCTTGGATTAACAGTGCGGGTGCCGGGCCCATCGCGTTGTAAGAAGAAAAGACCTCAGGAGTGTCTGAGAGTTGTAACTCAAATTTAGATTTAAGGGGACCCTTCTAAAATGGACCTTATATTTATATACTTATTCTATACAAAAATGATAGTGATAAAAGAAATTCTTCCATAACATTTTACAAAATTTCTCATAAGATTAAAAATATTCTGCAAATTATGTTGTTAACGCCTGTCGTGGCGCAGAGGCATAAGCGTGCGACTGTAAACGCGACGGGTTGTGGGTTCGATTCCCACTCCAGCAAATGTTAGTCTTTTCATTTCCTAGGTTTGGTAACAAGGCAAAGTGCGGCGTTGAGTTCCGCCACTCAGCACGCAATGCCTCAATTCGGCGGAAAGTGGGGAACAGAATTGTTGTAAGAGAACGGAGTGTCTTAACACTAAGTTCTCAGGTTCTCTCTGCCTACCCTGTTATATGCGGGATACAGCGTGAAGTTAAAAAAAAAGAAAAAATATATGTCTTTTTTAGTAAGGCAAATACTCACTAGTGACATGGTAAGTAAATATAATTTAACAAAGACAGCAAGAAGCTAGTGACTGGAGGACTTACATACATGGCAACCACTTTTTAGTATTGACGAATTTCGTAATTTAGTTTTAATTTATGAAAAAGATCCATTTATATATAAAAACAGATTATTTATATTTTTTTATTGGAGAGAGTAATAATTTTAATATTTCTAATACATAGTTAAAGAGCATCATCTAAGTATTCAATGCATACAAAAAGATAAGGCACTAAAACGAATCGGCAGTAACATTGAAACTGAATCAAAGCGAGCTATATCTTTAATGCAGCACTGAGCTGCCGGCGTTCCATAACTTATTGTATATTTATTATGGCATGAGACTCTGCCCGTGCTTGTGCGCATTATGACGAATCGATTAAATGTTTTTATAAAACATTTTCTTTTGTCTTTATTTGTCAAAATAAAAGTATTTTTAATGACATAATTATAGCGAAATTAATTAATTTCCTTCATAAATTGACTTAAATATAACCTAGTTTTCCTTGTTTAAGATAACTTTTTGTTTGCGTGAAGTTATTGATAAAATATGTTGTTACTGTCGAAATTTTAAATAAACTCGACACACTGATACGGTTTTTGTAGTATTATTTAGTAGATAAGTAAAAAAAATATTTAAAAGAGCATAGTAAATTTATTACATAAGAAACGTAAGAGTGTGCCAATCATAGAAAAAATAAATAATAATAATTCTATCGATTATTTGTAACTAATAAGCCGATAAATGCATTTTCAAACCAATTACATAAATGTAACAATTGTTGTATACTTATTTGTCAAAATTAGCAGAAATAAGCTTTTTTACCCATTTTTTCCTTTTTCTCAGGCATAAGATTGACGAATGGAGAATGATAATGATAATCTTCATTTACAATATTATAATTAAAATTTTATCTATATATTTTAAAATGAAAAAAGTGATTTTCCATTTCTTTCATTTGTTCTACGAAAGGCTTAATTTAAATTTCATACCAGTCTTTTTTAATGTTATTATGCAACGATAACTTATATATGTAAACATATAGATATATCTAAAAAATATTATAGAAACAACATTAAAAGACATCGCTATCATATAAATAATTCAATGTTGGTCGTCCAAACAATGGAAAGCCGCAATAAGATTAGATTAGTTGCGTATCGCACGTACATCCCTGTAGGGCGCGGGTTAAATCCGTAAATAATCACTAATGTACAACGTGTTCGCCTTAACTAGATTACGCGTGCGTTTACGCCGAAATGCTTTCTGTTTCTGAATTTATTTGGAATGCTGATGCTGGAATTATTGTTGGTAGCTACTTTAAGCTTATTGAACACAGATTCGATTTATGTAATAATATGCTATTGCGAGATTGAATTATGTTCGAAAGCTATGTTGTAGGTGTTTCATGTTCGTTGCTTTAAACGACTAATAAATAGCCTGGATTAAATTTTTAGACACTGTGTTTTGACTTTCTTCCGAAAATGAGATATTATCTGACGAGGACGGAAGTCAACGCCGCGGTGTATCTCACCAGGGCGTAATGAACATTGTACCCACATGGTTATCGGTTCAATTCTCATCGTCGTGATTACTGTTGGACTCTGTCCCCATGCGCCACGATGGCCTCGAATGTTAGGAAGTATTATTAATTTATAATCACTGGCCGTGATGGTGCACGTCTCAAACATGAATCACTACATGTCTTAGTTGCAGCTTCAAATTCAATTTTTTATTTAACACATTTTTGTCTTATTTCATTTGAAAATTATGTACATTTTAAGTCAATATTATTTTAATTCTAATAATAAAACTTTTTTGCCATTGTAGAAGTCTATATATCTCTACCTAACTATACAATGTTTATCGTCTCGCACTTGATAAATTGGACTAACAACCGCGAAACCGGAATGCTTTAGTTACAAATGTTTATTTGCAATCTTCGAAGCTGCATTACGCTTTATTCCACTGAGAAAACGGTGAATTTTTGTTTTTTTATCTGTTTTTAATAAGAAAATGTATGTTTGCTCGTTACGTTCGTTGAGTGACAAAGTGACAGGCGCTAAGGCGGCAGACGCTTGTGACGCGGCCAATCAATTTGTAAACACTGTATAGGTTGGCTAACAGGTGAAATTTTATGGGATATTCTTAATTTTTTCCTTATAAATTTTATTATATAAATATATTAAAGATGCAATATTGTAATTCATATTTCATAATAATATGAGTCTTAATTATATTTAAAAGAGGTATTTATATTTTTTAAGGAATTGGGGAGTTATTTGTTTAAAAATTATATTCTACAAAATTAATATTTGAATTAAAAAAATAGTATATTATTTATTATGCAAAATTATAAATTATTATTTTTTTTTTTTTTTTTTTTTTTTATAATAACGGCCGGCACACCAGCAGGAGGACCCCCTGAAGGTAGGGTGTTAACTGAACCCAACAAAAAAATACAACACCAGAGATGTTGTAGATGCGTTGCCAACCTAGAGGATACTGATGGAAGGGGGGACAATGTAGTAGTCCACTATCAGAACCACCACATTTTGGGGAAAGGATGGGTGGGAAAGGGGAAAATCTGGCTTACATGCCATCGAACCGGAACACATGAATAGATATTTGGCGGTTCGTCTTTGACATGATAGTGGTCGCGAGCCAGTCGGAGGACGAACCTCCAACCACCTAAATTAATTTATGATATTTATTATTAAATAACACAAAATAATTAATTATATAGTAACTTCGATTTTTTTAGTTGGCTTTGAGTAAAATGTCTAATAAAGTGAAAAATATTAAAATTTTTTAAGAAATATATTTTTGATTTGATAAAAATAGTGGGATATCCCACTTCATACAAGATGTATTGCGGCTCGGAGTCGGCTGTGTTTGTTCAATAATGAAGCCTCCTCACTCATTAGATTACAAAAAGCTCTACCTAATTTTAAGCTGATTTTTATTTTTGGAAGCATTTTGTATAGTTTGTTATAGTGTCTTTTTAATAAATTTGTTTTACTGTCCTTAAATTTAATTTTAATGTTATTATTTATATATTTTTTAAGATTGTTTTAGTTTTAATCAGACTTTTCTGATTTAATCAGACTTTTCTGATGATGATGATGTCATAGTGACGTGAATTTTACCGTCGTGTGATCACACACACAAATTGTACTAAATCATATTCCTTTACAATTATTTATTTTAACAGTGTTTCAAGCCAAATTATATTCCAAGAGTCACCTGTTCGAATCCCACTACGTTATTGATTGGAATCATATACGATTTTGCTTGCTAATGACTATGATATATTCCCCATGATATGATAGTATTCCCCAGCTAAATTACGTTGAAAATTTTTTAGACCTTTTCAGTAAATCCTGAGATAAACATAAACATTTCTATTTCTGCATACAGATACTGTACAGTGTACAATCATGATCATCAGTTACTCTTTTTTTATTTAAAGTAAACAATTCTTTGTTTTAAAGCGATTTCAATATTACCATACCGTCCTGGACATATTTTATTGATCGCATACACTTTATTCGACTACCGCGTATTTCAGGCTATTGTGCACGTCCAATAAACAATCGGAACAATACCTTTAGCCTCATAATGCGAATGAACCGCCGTCTATAGATGGTAAGAATGGTAAGAAAAATATTCAAGTACGTAAATACTTATATTTGGTATACGGAGACATTTGATAGCGTAGTTCTACGTATCTTCAAGTACATGCCTTTATTATTTTATTTTTTTGTATAGATATAAACAAGTGTTTATTCTTTTCTTTCGTCTGCCTGCAGCGTGAAGGTGTCTAATTATTTAAGAGTGTAATTTGCGTATCTAGAACCACTCCGCAATATTGATTTTGTGTGTAAAGACCAAAAAATATTTATTTAACTATATATTTAAATTTATTAATTAACTGAAAATACATTCAGAACATTCATGTATTAAGATATTTATATAGAGTAAAGTGGAACCTGATTATATTGAAAGTCTTATTTAAAACTTAAAAGCATTTTAATATTATTTGAACTAAAAATAATATATTTCTACCTCAGACAAGCGGCTGGGAAAGGTAAATTCTGGGTGGTATAAAAACCCTTTGTAATATGTGAGGAAATGGAAAGGGATATGCAACGCGAGATTTTGGAGTGTACGCTTTTTTTCATATGCGGCAGTGATGATCATTTGACCATCGATAAAAACTCAAAGCCTTGGTTTTAAGCATTTTTTATACAGAAAAAGCTGTAACTTATACTTTGTTAATATTTTTTATAATTTTATTCCTGTCTCGACGACATTTTTGAAAAACAGAGATAAATGATCTTGGCGGCATAAAAATAAGCACAGTCATCTTATAAACAATATTATTATGCTTTTCTTAACAGAGCAGACTAATAAAAATAAATTGAATATAATCATTCCTCAAGTGAGATCGAACCCGAACTATCGCTTCTATAGTGAGACAATAAGAGTTGAGAGAGACAGTGGTAGAGATCCGTCACTTATGCTAATAAGAGCAATGTATTGAATACGGCCGGGAAGAGTACGAAATTCTTGACATAAAATTCTATTATATTCGTTTCCTCGTTCCGTTTCAATAATAATAAAAAAAAGATAATCCTGTAAGTAATACTCCAATGCAATAAAATAAAGAAATGGAACATCACTAAACCTTTATATATCTTTACCTGTGTATATCTTTTGTGGTACAAAACAATTGGTGCGCCTGTTAATGTGTCTGCATCCCACTTGGATTTACTGATTACTTTGAAGGAAGATTAGATTCACCTTATTACCTTTGTTTATACTCCGTAGTGCATCAACACTCTGATACTTGATAGCATATGAGGATTTGTGAGAAAACGCCTTTGCAGTACTCATTCAGCTAAAATCGAATTTTCTATTAATTTAACTTTGAAAATGGCTGAAATTGCTACAAAATGATTTTTGACAACTTATTTTTTTAAATAATAATAAAGAAGACGTAGCACTGGGATGAATAGATGATCTATATTTTTTTGCACAATTTAGAATAGGCGTGAAAATAAACATCTGTATACATATTTATAATATATATATGTCATGCTTTGCTTAAATAAATTATCATACTAACACGTTTTCTTAGAACCCCGGAATTCCTAGCCCAGACACTGCTTGACTATTCAAAAAATTCATTTTTTATTACTTTTACTCTTTGTTTAGAAGTTTGATTTGCATTTTATCCGGCACAATTGACGATCTGTGTTTTTGCTTGCACTATGCACCAATTTATAATGATCGATGATAAAAGCATTGCTTACGGTACTTTAAATACTGGAGGTCCTTCTGTTTCATCGCTTTAAATACCTTACACGGTCCAGCCGAATCACATTGATTTAGGTACACTTCTAGCTGTATGTAAGGAATTTGTGTGAAGTTACTTGGAAGGAGATATTACAGATTTCGTGAAGCTACGCAGCTGTTGAAGTTATATATTTTTTTCATATACATTTTTTAATTCATGTCAAAAATTATCTCTATGTAATCATGTAAAATGAATAATGGAAAATAGAAATTACCATATATTTATAAATTTATAGAGTTTTTACATTATCCAAAAAAAAAAAGACATGACTATCTACTATATAAATATTTAGTTATGTCGAATAGAATTGAATTGAAAACTACTTACTGCGTGTATTGCCGCCAATATATTACTTGGCCATTATACAAATAGCCCCTGTTAGCGCTTAAAAATACGTACAAATTTTGAAAACTTATATGTCAGCTACACGAGACTTAAAAAAAATGGGGAGGCCTCTCACCCGGGATATTTTTATGGATATTACTTCGCACAATTCCCTTTACTGGCTTTTTTTATGGATACCGGATGGCAAACGAACAGAAGGACCGCCTGATGGTAAGTGGTTACTCTTCGGTTTATAGACATCTACTACAACACCAGATGTTGTTGTAGATGCGTTGCCAACCTTAGAGGATACAGATGGAAAGGGAGGATAATGTAGTAGTCCAGCTATCGGAACCACCACATTTTGGGAAAGGACGGGTGGAAAGGGAACCTGGCTTTCTTACATGCCATCGGAGCTGGAACACATCATAAGATATTTGGCGGTTCTGCCCTTGACATGATAGTGGTCAGTGAGCCAGACGGGAGGACGAACCTCCTACCACCTAACAAAACCAATAACTGGCTGAACCAATTTTGATTGATACTTTTAACATGATAATAGTACTAGTGATGAAAATGGGATCACCAATAAGATTTGATGAGAAGTGCTTGATATGTTCCCTCAGAAGTGCGTTTATGAAATCGGTTTTTTTTTTTTTTACGGATACCTGATGGCAAACGAGCAGAAGGACCGCCTGATGGTAAGTGGTTACCGCCCACGAACATCTACACCACAAGAGATGTACTAGATGCTGCCAACCTAGAGGATACAGATGGAAAGTGAGGATAATGTAGTAGTCCACATCGGAACCACCATTTTGGGGAAAGGATGGGTGGAAAGGGGGAAACCTGGCTTACATGTCGAACTGAACATCATAAGATATTTGGCGGTTCGTCTTTGACATGATAATGGTCAGGAGTCAGACGGAGGACGAACCTCCACCACCAAACAAATCTTTTTTTTTTGTTTCAATTTTAATCTTATACAAAAATATATATCAAACATACGATGTGTGTAATATTCATTTTATTAACTAATACATTTCTAATACATCATTATAAAAAAATATTAGCTTGCTTTTTCCCTAACAAAAAAGTTTGTATAACTTTCGTAAAAGGGTCCAAATGTTTTTCTCCTCAAATAATAATATATAAATTTGTTCTGCCTTATTTAGATATATTGAACATTTAATATAATATCTGATTAGTTTAGAGCGACCGTTATTGTACCGTTTTTGTCGTATCGAATTCGGCATCCTATGCACGAGACGCGATACTAGCTAGTCACAGTCCAATGGTCCGCAGTAATGTTGTAGTTTTATTTTACTTTCTTAATGTCTTTCTTTTTTTATACCAAAGTATTTGCGGTTATTACGTTTTCAGTGTCATAGTTCACCTTATCTATGAGTAATTTAATGTCAAGCTTTTTAAAAGTTTCACAAAATTTGATGTGATCAATCATCTATGTATCTTTTACAAAATATATATCAAATTCTTTCATGTGGGGAAAGGAAATGTTGAAAGAGAATGGAGTGTCTTAGCACTAGGTTCTCTGGTTACCTCTGCTTACCCTGCTATATGCGGGATACAGCGTGAAGCTAGTTGCGGCTGTCTGTTGTCTGTCGGTCAATTAGTGAGTAATGAAGAGATTTTATCAATAGTAATTATTACAGTCGTATAGAAAGGTTTTATTGTCCATAAATCATTATTTTATAAAAAAAACATTGTTTTATGAAATAAGGTTGAAAAAAAGTGTACCACAAGTCACAATTAATAGCTATGAAAACACATTTTAAAATGAATTACAATACAAAGACACAAAACTAATTTCTGTCATTCTGAGGCTAGGCTAAAGCGTGAAGCTACCAAAATAATAATAAATAAATGATACAATTTCACTAAAAAGCAGTGAAATATATTAGAATTCTTAAAAAGATTCCTACTATGTACATCAAGTAAGTCAGTAAGTTTTCATTCCTCGCATACGGAATATATATAGAGATACGTGTTGTCATAACTTAGGTAGTCTGATATGAGGATCTTTGATTGTTTTATTAAAATTATATTATGACTTAATAATATAAAGCCTAGAGATCGATACAGAGAGTAAGGGTTTGTAAATATCCAATTTTAAACCCAAAAAAACAATTAAATAGCTAGAGAATAAAATATAGATATACAAGGGTATAAACGTTTCAATTATAGTAAAATATTTTTTCATTCCCTATATAAATTATTAGTTAATAATTATTGTAGTTAAAGATAATATTTATAAAATATAATCAATTAAATAGCAGCAACATTTTCCCTTATCAATCATTAGAAAAATGTCTGTTTTGAAAGTTTAACTTAAGAAGAAATTACCGTTTACGTTCCCTAGTATAATATCTCGGGCGCAGTAAATCTCTTTGCCTTCACGAAGCTACAAATTACGCTCAATATCGGCTGATATGCTCGCACAGGCATCGCTGTGGGAAACAGTAGATCCTTGCAGGAATTTGAAAAGCCTAATCGTACTATAAAAGTATACTATTTGTAATGTTTACTAAATGTATTTATTACTAATTTTTAGTGAGAATAGTGAAAAATTATATTTTAGAACCTTTACGGTCGACATTTAAATGTCGATGAAAGGAAAAACCAACAATAAAAAGGACAAAATATATATATCTCAAAATTTTAACCTGTGGAACAAAAAATAATAAGGTTTAAAGAACTTTATTATCGGCTAAGACAATTGTCACTTATGCGATAACATAGTTAACTTAAATATCTAATACACAACAGTAATAAGATAGTTTTACAAAATTGATACATTTGTGCGGAAACAATATTTAGAATGTTAAAATGAAATACAATAAAAAATAAAAAATAAAATAAAATAAAAGCCCGGTGTACATACAAGTTTACGTTTCTTAAATATCTTTATATAATTTAAATATCATAAAATATCATACATTGAGAAAACAATTATTTGAATAGTTGTTTCTTAAATGTATGAATTGAGGCAGAATTTTTAATATACGGGGAAATTTAAAAATAATATACGAAATATAGTGCCTATTAGGTACGTAATTTAATAGTATGTACAAAGTAAACTAATTTCAAAAATTATTATTAATTTATTCTAAGTATATTGTAACGATGATGAGTATTGGGGCTCAGAGTTACTACACGCGATAGTCATTTATTCAATACTTAATCTTATTTTACTTAATTAATGTACTTAAATCATGTTCACTTTCTCGGTCTGGTAAGATAAAACGCGGTGTTGAGTTACGCTATTATATACCTACTGGTTTGAAATTGGGCGTAAAGTGGAAGAAGCAGTTTCTTAACTTTTGATTTTCTCTGTATACCCTGCTGTATGTAGGAGATACGTGAAAATGATATACTTATTACGATAAATTCTACAATTAACCTACTTATTCTAAGTTTCACTTTTACGATATAAACGTACATACAAGCATCACGCTTTATACCTAGCGAAGTAGTTAGAGATTATAGTTTTTATAGAATACTAAATAAAGAAACACATAAATTATTTGTTGCTCTATTGAATTATACGTACTTTGTACCTTTTCGATATCAAGAGAGCTTAAAATTTCACTGCATACAAACGAAATGAGAACCCTTGAGAGAACGTTGATTACTTATGCACATAATGAATTTTATTTTTTTATTTACCCTACGTATGTTTGTAAAATTATATTTTATTAATGTTTTTTTTTAAATTTTTACTTTATAATTCAACATTTTTTACCATTTTTGGTAATAGCTATTTAAAATTTTTACTTTAATTCAACATTTTTTACCATTTTTGGTAATAGATATTTTTGCTTATAATACATTGCTGATGGTCTATATGCACAATGCACATGTCGTGCTGTCAGTCTGCTCTTTCGCAAAAATATAGTATGTAGGAGATAAGGCCACAAAAACTAGAGCCTTTGAAATGCGTTAACAGAATATTTTTTTATATTAATTTATATTAATTTTATAATATTTCAGAATTTTTGTAAGGTGAAGCATTCATTTAAAATACACTGCATTCTACAATCGTCGCGAAATATCTAAAAAAGAGATGTAAAAAGTAGAGAAAGAAGTTATTTATAATAGAAAGAATAGGAAAAATACAGTTGAAATTTTAATTAATATTAACTGCATGTACGAGTATTGCGCTAGGCAATAAGCAGTAGAAGTTTTTTAAATAATCTTTATACACAAAAATAAATATTTCGGTACCAAATAGAATAAAGAATATTTTTATCTTTGTTAATAAACGAGATTTTTTTCTGTGACAGGTAAAAATATTTTATTTTTGTTATTGAAACCTTTCTCTACATTAAATAGTTATTGATAATAAGTAACCGATTTTTAATGGGTTCTGTTTTAACTATAACATAAATGTAGTAAGTTCATACCTATATAAAACTCAACCGAATTCATTTGAATTCATGAGAAGTGTATGAAAGCAATTCTAAAAGATGATTTCTTAAAATTTCCAAGGAAAAAAACAGATCTTACCGTTTTAGAATCGAAATTACAGATTATAAAAACGGAAATAGTATAAATAGAATGAGTCATAGAGTCCCCGTAAACGATGATGCGACCAATAACTATTTTTTTTTATAAAAAGTAAGTAATCTAATATTTTTTATTGTTTTAATTCCCCTGTGAGTGGACGGAGTTAGAATATAATTCCCCTCCACCGTTGAGTAGCGTAAGAGGCAGATGTCCCAGTAGTTAGGTGGTAAGAGGTTCGTCCTCCGACTGGCGATCACTGTCACATCAAAGATCAACCTCCAAATATCTAACGATGTGTTCCAGTTCGATGATATGTAAGCCAGGTTTTCCCATCGTTTCCCTAGTATGTGGTATTTCCTCTAGGTCGACAACGTATTTACAACACTTCTGGTGTTGCAGATGTCTATGGGCGAAGGTAACCACTTACCATCAGGTGGTCCTTCGGCTCGTTTGCCATCCGCTATCCATAAAAAAATTCTTTCTCTACTTTCAAAATCATAGTGTCTACTCATTGGGTTCTATCTTAATATATTGAATAGCAGTGAACGGAGTATCTTGATACTCGATTATCCATGGCTACCTTACCTTACCTCGATTATCCATGGCTTGAGACAGAAATGAAAACCTTTATGCCTGAGTGAAACTTTTTATATATAGCTAGTACTTAAAATACATGGTATAGTTAAGTACGTTTTTAATTATTTATTTTTAATTAGACGATTAGTAAATGAAAACAAAAAGTAAAGGTCTCAATAGTCTCAATTACTTTAGCGGTATTTAGGTAAATTAATAAGCTTTTTTACATTACAGCTTCCTAAAGTATAAATACAAATTAACAGTTCGTACCCATTTATAGCTAAATGTAATATTTTTATTATTTATTATTATATTTTTTGGATTTAACTTTTAAAGATTTACGTCCATATCGAATTTATAAGAACTATTGTTAACGCAAAAACTTTTTTTATATTATTACAGTTGAAAACATCATACAGGTCAATGACATATTATTTTAAAGTTGATCTATATACAGTAAAAAATGAACAAAATTGTAAAAACTGAACATATTTGCTGTCTCACACAGTATCAGCGAGAGCGGTAGGAATGAAAGAGATGGATATATTTTGTAGTCGCGTCGTAAGTGGGCAGTCTTTAGCAGTGACGCGTGACGACTGTTCTCTTTGAAGAAGAAATGATTGTCGCAATATGAACAACGGGAATCGTCTTGTCTCGCTTGCGCGTTTTTATACATTTATGTTGACAATATTATGTGATGAAATGTTTCGGGAGCTACCCTTAATAATTTGTATTGTATTTTAAAATTATAATAAGTATATATATTTTAAGAAATGAGTATTTTTTTTTTATTAATTTTACTTAATTAACACTTGAATTAAATAGTTTTTGAATTAACGAAATTAAGCGTTTGTGCGTTGATGTCTTTTGTATTGACATTGTTAAGAACACAATGGAAGTATTGTTATACAATATTCATCTGATACAGTAAGTACATCTTCTTATTAATTGTACTTGTTGTAATAAATTAATATGGTTTAAAGAATTTTAAATTGTAAATAATATTTTTTAGGGAAATCCGTTATAAAAAACTAAACTTCTCATTAATTTCTCTTTAAATATTACTGTAAATTTAATTACTTATGACAATATTAAATATAGAATAAAACTACAAATTACTTCAATTATACGAGGTCAAATATTTATAACAATATTAAGATTACAATAGTCGAACAACCGTTAAGCATTCTACTTATGACATAAAAAACCATAACTGCAATTCACTACGCTCCATAAAGCCCTGACGTTTATAAACGGTAATCCCATTTTAAAATAAAAAAGAGATCAGACGTCAAAATGAAAACAAAACTCGGACAGAAACAGTCAGCGAAGATGCTATTGAGTATATCCTATAATATAATCCTTTCCGTGAGAAAATATACATCCCATTCTAGAGGTTGAGAAGGTTTCGTGGGTCGAAAAGCGCGCGAACGCAGTACTGCGCCGATGCTCGTGCGCACTACACGCTCACACGCGCGCGCACCTGTCAAAATCTGACAGCCACCCAACGAAACGTAATTGTCAAATTCGGTTGCGTTCAAAAATGGAACGAATTTTCAATCGTTTCTGCGTAGACCTCACTTGATACAGCCAGGTTTTTTTTAATTTAACTATATAGGACCTTTTTTGTATATTTTGAACGTGTATGGAACGGATTGAAGTGACATTTTTGTTACAATGATAAATAAACATGTGTTAGAGTGTTCCGAATTTCAGTGCTAAACGTTTTGTAAGGTCTGCTTGTTGTTGTTTAGTCAGTTATGTGGTTACAAGGGTGTGAATTATAACTCGTTGGAAGTGTGAGCTGAAAACGTGTAAAATTGTAAACTATTGAATTTGTATTAACAAGTAGTTAAAATAATTATTTTCAATACTAAAGGATTTTACTGCTTCTATCTTCTAAGCGGTAAGATTACTTAATTATTTGTATCGTTACTTGATATATATATATGTGTATTACAGTCGTTTATATCTACTAATATTTTATATAAGTATAATTACTGGTTATAAAAAAAAAACATCGTTTAATTCAAGACTTAAAAATATGGAAATATGGAAAAGCTAAAACCGAAATTTTATTATTTCATTAATGAAATTTAATAACACGCGATTTATTGTATAACAAGTAACTATATATACCTATAAAATATTAAAGGTAAATAAAAAAAAAAAATCACTGAGTTGCATCAACTTTTTACCTAAATTATTTACTACTTATTTACATTAAACCTTAATAACTTTCTAGATTCTTTTCTTTGTATTATAGAAAATATTTAGTTATGTCAATATTATAAATTTCATAAAGACATAGCTTAGGAACAGGATAAGCCGAGTATTATAAGCTCATAATGAAAGATTTTTATCATCTCTATATCTTGGTTCAATGCTATTGGGTAGTATTCAAATTTGTTGCCATGCCCCGTATAGGAGAGCAGTAAAAAATATAGTACTAAGACACTCCGTCCGCTTCTTTTTGCCTCTATTTAAGAGATATTGCGTGGTAACGGAACTCAACGACGCAATTTGTCTTATAAGAGCGAAGTAATGAAAACAATTTAAATATAATAATTCCTCTTAGTGGGAATTGAACCAACAACTAATCGCACTGCACCATTGTGGTACCTACTTACTTATAACTATTAAAATTTTGCATAAACTTCTTAATATATTGTTTATCTAAATGTATATTACTAGTTTTTCTACATGCTACAGTTCGGTTATAAATTTACAATATGCCAATAAATATCGATTTATTGGCACGAAAAAATGAGTTTATTAATGAAAATTTTTAACACTTTAGAAAACATTCTAAAGTTATAGACATACATAAAAAAACTTAGTCCATACATACATATATAATGTAAGATTGAGAGATTTCCTATCCAGTGTATAAATGATAGATTTCCAGGTATCTCTAGATTAGAATCATACAGAAAAACAGTAAAGTTTAGAACTTCCTCCCTTTTTGAAGTCGGAAAATAATAGTTGTGGCAGAATCAGATATGTTTCTTATTCTCATTTAAAAAAAAAACATTATTGATGTTGATGATAGATATTGCTACGGAGGTATAACTTCTAAACTAATTAATAATAATTGGAATACATACATATATACCTAGCTTCACGCTATATCCCGCATATAGCGGGATAGGTAGAGGGTACCTAGTGTTAAGACACTCCGTTCCCCACTTTCCGTCGAATTGAGGCATTGTGTGCTGAGTGGCGGAACTCAACGCCGTACTTTGCCTTGTTACCAAACCCAGGAAACGAAAAATTCTATTCTCTGATGTGGGAATCGAACTCACAACCTGTCGCGTTTACAGTCGAACGCTTGTACCTCTGCGCCACGACAGGCGTCATAATTGGAATATATTTTTAATAAAAGCTTTTCACAGGCAATAAAACTGAAATATATGTTTTTTTGTCCCAATAAAATAGAAAACACAAATCCACGCTGTTTATACAATGTTTTTACCATTATTTAAATATTGAACTTTTAGTGTTTTACATAAATCAAACAGTGACAAATATGCCAGACTGCACTGACAGCTTCTTGTGGTTTCGATCACGCGATGTCTGCCATTTTCATATGTCATGAAGATAAAATTATATTATATTATATTACTTTATAGTATTCTTCTTTTCTCTTCTTTTTACACTAGCAAATAGAGTAACAAGAAGTAAAATATCGACACTTTGAGCAAAACAGTAGTAGAGTAGTGGGTTCGATTACCACTCCAGGAAATGTATAAGTTTAGTATTTTTATTGCCTGGGTTTGGTAAGAAGGCAAAGTGCGGCGTTGAGTTCCGCCACTCAGCACACAATGCCTCAATTCGGCAGTTTACTAGGTTCTCTCCCTCTGTCTATCTTGCTATACGCGGGATACAGCGTGACGCTAAAAAAAAGTTGTGGTGTGGTAGAGTATGTAAAAGTCGGCAAACAACGAAATTTTCTAAATATTATATGTACAAAAGTCGAAAATTCTTCTAAAAATAGACATCACTTCAGTCCTTACCAGTTACTATTATACACGTAAGCCCCGTTTTTGTATCATATATTTAATAGGTCAAAAGCATGACGCATACGATTAATCTGGTATTTTTTGCTGCGTTAGGCGCTTGGGTAATACTAAGCCATTTTTATTACAATTGACGTGCGTTTGATTTCCTAGTAATAGTTAAAGGTAGTAAGCATTGTGTTTTTTTTTCAACCGATTTAAAAAAAGGAGGAGGTTATTAATTCAACTGTATTTTTTTATGTAAATGCCAACTTTTTAATAGGTGCACCGATTTTGTTGACTTTTTATATGATAGCTTGTGCTTCTAATTCTTCCCATTTAAATTTTGTTACATCTAACCAGTAGCTTTTGAGTTATTCTCGTAATAATTGTACTTTTGTGTATTTTCTTTCTAACTAGTTTTGTTTTCTTGTGAAAATCTTAATAGAATTACCCATTTACGGTTTTTTTTAGTGAAGCAAAAAGCTTAGAGCTGAAACTGAAACTTTATAGACTTATTACTTAATATATGTGCAATGAAATCATCATTTAACGATGTATGATTCATCATGAAATTCAATTAATTTTATATTTGCGTTTGAAATCATCAAAAATAGTATTTGGAAGGAGATAGTGTAACAAGCACCTCTCCTAATTATCTGTTTCACAATATTTTGTAAAAATATAAAAATCATAACTTATTCTTATTTGATAAGGAATTACCATTTACCAGTTAAACATTTATTATACTGCATTCAGTCAAAGAATTTAAACTGATAAATCCACAGGCATCTAAACCATACCCAACAAGTGCAAGTGAAAGGATTTATGGGAACGATATAATTATTATAATCATTGAGGAAACCAATTGCATGATTATAATTTGTACATAAAGAGTATGAAGTAACCATACATGGGATTGTTTACTCGAGTATTGATATATAATATAATTAATTGCGATATATTTAAATATATAGATGTAAAGAAGGCAATGTCTTTTAACATGGGCACATATAGCTTCACGCTATATCCCCAGCATATAGCAGGGTGCAAGAGTGAAACCTAGTGTTAAGACATTCCAGGCCTCACTTTCTGCCGAATTGAGGCATTGCGTGCTGCAGTGGCGGAAGTCAACGCCGCTCTGCCTTGTTACTCGCCGCTTCTCCATGATGAAAAATTCCATTTCCTGGAGTGGAGATCGAATCCACATGTCTTAACACGATATAGTATATTTATGCATATACATAAATATACTACGGACAGTACTAATTTGAAATTTAAGTCAAATTGAAGAAGTATTAATATGAAAGAGCATTTTTAAGATAAGCTAAACACAATAACTATTCATAGAACATTTTTTAACATTAATAACAGCATTCACAGAGATCAGCTAACATTTAATTTACACTAAAATCTTAACAGCTTATGTACATAGATATGTAATAGATAATAAAAGTTTTCATTAGTCTAGTATGAAGTATTTTCATTTTCTGGGTTTCGTAATAAGGGAAAGCGCGGCGTTGAGTTCCGCCACTCAACACTCAATGCCTCAATCTGGCGGAAAGTAGGGAACGGATTTGTTGAAAGAGATCGGAGTGTCTTAACACTAGGTTCTCAGGTTCCCTCTGCCTACCCTGCTATATGCGGGATACCGCGTGAAGTTAAAAAAAAAAAAGAAAAAAGAAATAGTCTAGTAGGTCTAACAAAGAAGATAAAGTATTACTTTTCTACAAATTATATTGATAAAAATATCCCAAATTTGACACTGAAAAGTACTAATAAATAATAATCTATATATAAATACGTGAAGCAAAAACTTTGGATCTCTTTTTACGAAAATAATGCGGTCGGAGGAGCATGAAATTTGGCACACTTATGGTTTATATAGAGAAGCAGTGCAAAATGTTAACATTTTTTAATATAATGCATAAAAAGTATATTAAATTAACAAAATAAATGTTACACACACTACCATGGTTTGACATCCATGTTTATATAAAGTGACATATACGAGTACGTCACTACGCAATGCGTTATTAACGCATTTACGGGGACTCTAGTAAGTATAATTACGCACGTCAAATGACACAAGTCGGATCGCGCGGATCGAACGAACGAAGCGAACGATTTTCCATACTTCTTATTTTTTATCGTCGTTTTCGTTTCTACCAAAAAACTCGATGAAGGTAGGGTTGCCTCTATTTTAAATTTGTGTATAAATTTTGTGTTAATTACGATACGGTTAATATATCTGTAACAACATTTCACTTTTACACAAAATGCGTAGTGATAAATTATTCTTTAAATAAATTTGGAAGACACTCTGTTCTCTACTTTCCGCCCTAAAGCGAGATATTGCAAGACGTTACCCGAGTGAGGATCGAATCCAAAACCGAATTTGTTACAGTTAGACGCTGTTCCACTGCGCTACTATGGCGTGTATAAATTTCTTTACTAAAGTAAACTATTAATTTTTTTTTCTATATGGAAGATTTTTTGAGGCAACCAAATATCCAAAACATCTTACAACTAATGATTAATAAGTAATTTTACTCAATAACAAGTAATACTTGGAACATGTAAACATAATTATAATTAATATAGTAATAATAATATTTTCATAGCCCTGTCACGAGCAGTCAGCGGAACGGTCACAAGTCTAGTGTTGCCCCCTGAACCCCGTTTCGTGAAATGCAATTAAAGTTATTTCGTCTATCTTACTTGTCTTTTTGAACTGACAACTTATTTTGAATAGTACCGTTCTTACTTTTTCATAAAAAGCTTTACGTATACTCTATGTTTATTAATTAATTAACATTAAATTTTATTATTTTTCGTTTTATCTCTACAGTGAGAAAAATAATACGTTCTCCATTTCTCTATAAAAATATTTGCAAATACAACAGTCTCTAGTTAGAATTCTGCAATGTTTAACGCAATTAATCTGTAACGGTAGTGTTACAACGTTAAGGCATCGTATATAAAAGCACTAATAACTTAATAACTTTCAAAATAATAGTATTTTTTAAATCAATTTTAAAGTTTATTCATTGATCATATATTTGACTAAATAAAAAATTAACCAGTAACGTTAACATTGGAAAATAGATACCGCATAAAACAACAGTACAAGTACAGGCATCTATCTATTCCGATCGCGATCCGCGACGCTGTTTGCTGAGTAACATATTAAATATTAAGATGGCAACAGTGATTTCAAAAAGAGAATAGCCGATGAAGCCCGTCGACTATCCCAGCAAATATTTAAATTTCAATTCGAACGTCGCATATCAATGGGGAGGCATAAGCCACCGGGTTTTGCTTTTTTTTCGTCGAAAGCCGTACTGCCCGCACAGAGACAATAAAGAAAAAGGTACAGGAAAAAAGAAAAAAAGGAAAACAAACAGAATCTAGATTCGAAACACTGGCTGATTCGAGGTTGGAAACAAAAGAAGTTGGCTCCCGCCTGACCGAGATCTTTGCGTACGCGGGCGCATCTCGTTTACGTTTTATCCTCTTATTTTTAACTTAGCATCCATGTGATTCCTTTCCCTGATGCATCACAACAAGAATATCTAACGACATTTGCTACTATTTCTCATATAGTTTTAAATATATTCTACGTAAGATAGTTGTAACGCAGGTTTGATTCACATTAAAGCGAATGTTTTCGAAAACACAAAAAAAAAAATTATATTTTAGTTTCAATATTGGACCACCAATTTTACACAATTTATTTAGGAGTAAAATTTGATAATGATACATATAATGATAGATAACCATAATTAAACTCTTACATGAATAACCTTATTTTATTATGTAAAGATGTTTTTTTATCTTTCATTTTATGTATGTTTGGATAATCTTTCCCAAAAATGTGGTGGTTCCGATAGCGGACTACTACATTATCCTCCCCTTCCGTCTCTATCCTCTAGGTTGGCAACGCATCTACAACATCTCTGGTGGTGTAGATGTTCATGGGCGAAGGTAATCACTTACCATCAGGTGGTCCTTCTGCTCGTTTGCCATCCGTTATCCATT
>JAKGSA010000549.1:136844-168372 GCA_033558755.1 Philaethria dido
TACAGAACACTCAAAGTAAAAATACCCAATAATGGTGAATATACGAATATATTCAGAGTATCAAAATATCGTGGAATCGACCTACCGAGGAGATATACCGCTACCTCCTAGGATAGACATTTTGAAGATATTTTTATAGAAATTTATATTATTTACAATTATTGTTTGATATTTTATAATAAAACTTTCCTTTGAGCTAAAATATTCAGATACCTATATTTGTGAATTTTAAGTATGATTTTTTTTTTTAGATAGGAAATATGTAAAGCCTTTTCACATTTAATTTATTATGAGGTTTTGATTTTTTATATAAATTTCTTGGTGTAGGCGAATATTTATACCTTGCGTCCATCCTCAAAATATATTCTTTTGATTGATGACAATTACTGCTAATCTTTAAAAATTACAACATTGACTTATTTCTCAATAAAAAAATTAATTGTTTTTTTTTTCAAATTACGATTTCTTACTAAAAATAGATAATTTTCAGTTGCTCTGAATTTTATTTATTTCAAATAAACTATATACATTGCTATCAAATTTTCACGACAAAATACAGATTCACTCAGGTCCATCCGCTTACAAAGTCATAGTAACTTTAACCTTTATTATTGTAATCTTACGGTCCTTTATCAATACAAGCTCCGTCATTCCCACGGCTGCTGCTAGTAATAAATAATCAGGATCCAATAACAGTGACTACATTAAATCAAGTTCCGGTACGATCAGTACTTTAATATCGTACGTGGTGATATATTGAAGATATCGGGATAGTAGGATAGCGAAATAAATTATATTTAATTTCATATGTCAGATATATATCTAGCAAACTAACTGTGAAATTTCACGACGATCTTCTCTCACTGTTGCTTATTATTGTTTCATCGGAAACATATTTCATATACTTAAGTAAATAACGCCTAACGTGGCACGAAGACACAAGCGTGCGGCTGTAAACGCGACAGGTCGTGGGTTCGATCCTCACTCCAGGAAATGGAATTTTTCATTTCCTGGGTTTAGTAACAAGGTAAAGTGCGGCGTTGAGTTCCGCCAGTCAGCAAGCAATGCCTCAATTCGGCGGAAAGTGGGGAACGGAGTGTCTTAACACTAAGTTACCGCGTGAAGCTATAAAAAAGGCTTAAGTAAATTTTGTGAAATAACGGAACGTTCTATCTTATAAAGAATTAATACCTAGTGCTTCCTCAGAAATATTTTTAAGCCTTGAATTGCCTTGCTTGTGAATGAAAAAAATCATGAAGCTACTACTATTTTTCTTAATGTAGGCTATATTGAAATCCAAAACGAGTTTCGTGTAAGATAATTCAAGGAAAGCCAGTAAAATGTTTAGGTACTCATATATAAAAATCCTTTGATATTATTTATATGTGTACCTACTTTTACTCCCAAAATTAAATGGAAAGAAGATTAATCGCCCATTGAATAATAAACGAAAGTATATAATTAATAATCTTCAATACTCGTACATAAGTTGGTAATGTGAAATTATTCGAATCGTGATGGTTCTTATTATAACACCTGTTGAAAAAGCCTATTATTATTAGGCTACTTACTAGTTACTAGAAATCACGATTTATACATTCATTTTTTAAAATCATATCTATCAAAGAAACTAAGTATATATGAGGATATTGATTAGTTTTCACTCACTCGGTCTGCCTGATACATTAGCAACAAATGACCTTTACCTCATAACTCGTGTCAAAAGAATTATTTGAGTTTTTTATCCAGTGGATAGATTTTAAAATATAGCTTCATATATTCTTAAAACGTATACTATTATTCTTGCTACGAGCTTTTTGGAGCCTTTTTATAATTATGACTGTAATATGATTTGTAAGTTATTTTAAATAAAACGAACTGATGAAATTTCAGTAACCCATATGAATCAAAAATTTTCTACGTTGTAATGGTAGGCAAATTTCTCTATTAAATTATTACTTTAATTGATGGGTATTTCTTCAAGATTTCTTTCTTCACGTGATTTATATGGCCCAAAATTTGCGACACTTTTAGTATAATGAAATATATTCCTATGAAACCAGGTGTACGACTATAAAAGAAGGTGAGATTTATGTTTTTTGGTACACCTACTTTCACAGGAACACGTTTTATTATGTCAAAAGTGTCAAAAATTTTGGGGCATATAGGATAGAATAGATAGGAGGTTCTCCTCCGACTGGCTCGCGAACACTATCATGTCAAAGACGAACCGCCAAATATCTTATGATGTGTTCCGGTTCGATGGCATGTAAGCCAGGTTTTTCCCTTTCCCACCCATCCTTTCCCCAAAATGTGGTGGTTCTGATAGTGGACTACTACATTGTCCAACATCGGCATTGGCATCTACAACATCTCTGGTGTTGTAGATGTCTATGGGCGAAGGTAACCACTTACCATCAGGTGGTCCTTCTGCTCGTTTGCCGTCCGTTATCAATAAAAAAAAAAAAAAAAATATGAATCAGAAAAGGACAAAATCTTGAAAAATCAACCTGATTTAACCCTATTTAAATAATAACTAAATTGTTTAATTCATAAAATTGTTAAATGAAATCGTATTAGATTTTAGTGGAGGTTAAGACTTATGTTTTGCGGTTACTATTTATAAGTGCGTCGAAATATAAAGCTTGACGCCGATGTCAATCAATTTTAATGGGAAACGACTAAGTAAATCGAAGATATATTTCTTCAATTAGCCTAAATCTTATTTCTATTTAATAAGATCGGATTTTATCATGAATGGGACTACTGATTTTAAAGCACTATTCGTGCTGCTTATATTAAACTTAAGCACAGTTTAAGATTTAAAATGAATATCGATTCACGAATATGACTAGTATATTACGTTATTATGTATATTAATTACTAGATGTAAAAAATGGAATATGCATATGTAAATTTACCTAATATTTAAAATTTAAGTTAAACTTTTAAATAAACTTAAAAAATGAATTTAAGAAGTTTATGCGGACGGAAGAAATACACTTCAACTATGCTTTCGTATCAAGCTTTTTAATAATAATTCATTAAAGATACTTAAAATAAATATAACTCACTACCATGTGTTTTATATATATTTTTGTATAGTGACACACAGATTGCTAAGGCAATACCCTTATATTTTTAAAACGGATGTGTCATCGATCTTGACGGTAAAATTACTTACGGACCACAAAATATATGCAAATAGGCGCAAAGTTGAAAACTTTTTTTTAGCTTCACGCTGTTACCTGCATATAGCAGGGTAAGCAGAGGGAACCTGAGAACCTAGTGTTAAAACACTTCGTTCTCTTTCCGTTCCCCACTTTCCGCCGGATTGGATGTATTGCGTGCTGAGTAGTGGAACTCAACGCCGCGCTTTGTCTTGCTACCAGATTCAGGAAATAAAAATACTTTTTCATTTCCTGGAGAGGGAATCCAACCCACAACCTATGGCGTTTTCACGCACGTTTGTGCCTCTGCGCCACGATAGGCGCTTATAATTATAATATTTTACTCGATACTCCCATGAGTATATAAACATAAAATATTGATAGAACTGAATATTATGTAACCTTAAATATAAATTTTGGGAACGCTAATTCGTTATTATAACACACAAAAGAGAACATAAAAAGAATTATGTTATTAAGTCTTTTCATACTAATGACGTAGGACAAATCATGTCAATTACCCAACAATGGTTGTCTGATGCGCCACAACCTTGAGTTTGGATGACTAATATATAAATTAACCTTTGCAAATAGTGTCAGTACGGGAGGCATATTGTAAGTAGAGAACAGGTACTGTGTAGTGAAAAAACGTCTTGAGTCATTTCTAGTGACAAGTTTTTTTAAGTTGTTTAGATATCTAGAAGAGCAGTCATTTTTGAATTTTTCGATCAAATAGAAAATGTATGTTTTGGGTATTAGAACGCCATAATGTACATGTAACTTTAACTTTGAATATTTTTTTAGCTTTTCACGCGCTTTTCCGCAATCCTGCATAAAGCAGAGTAGGCAGAGGGAACCTGAGAACCTAGTGTTAAGACACTCCGTTCTCTTAAGATTTCCGTTCCCCATTCCGCTAAATTTTATACATAAAACCTTTAATTTATATTATAAATTTTGATATTAAACAATGTTTTATAACCCTGTTTTAAAGTTGTATTCCTAGACTTACATCTTCTTTAAAGTCAATAGAATTAATATAATACAAGCAATAGGATTTTAAAAGGCAACATCTTAGCTTCCTGGTCATCTATATATAAATCAAGGCCACATTGTGAGTAAGCTTTAAAATAACCCTGCCTTGTAAAGATTATGATAACAGTTGAGCCTTAAATATTATAACATTTCTCAAACAAATATTTGTATAAATAATATTTTTATGCTTTCATACATGTTGCAGGAAAAAAAAATAAAATTTGATTACTTGTTTCTCACCTCTGTAAATTTTATAATTTTTAATATGTTTGTGGCTTATTGCCTACATACATACATACAACTATAAATTAATAAGCTTGATATACTTATATGCAAATAAATTCTAAAGAAATAGTGTATACTTAAAGAATGGTACTTTATATAAAATCAATAATCAGAATCAAATATCAAAATGCACTATTAATAGCAATATTATAAGCACTTTCGAATTGTCAGTTTACAAAAGTCAGTAGTGTCAGTCCTAACGGAAGCTACCACTGACTCGAAAGGCAGTTCTACTGTTAAGACCCGGCAAGAAACTCAACACTTGTTCTTTTAAAATAAAATTTTATAATAAATTTATAACTATGATGAGCCTCCGGGGTGAGTGTCAACAGCATTTAATTTCACCCATTAACATCATTATAGTATTCTTGGATAGAATAATATACTTTTTACTATAGAAAAACTCAATATAATAATGAATAAATCAAATAGATTTTTAGGTATCTTTCACTATCCCATTAACGATATAAATGCAAAAATGTAGAGATGAGAGAAATGAGGATGGTTAGAAGCCCTTTTACGCCAAAATATATATTGTAAAAAAAATTATTTCGAAGAATATCGCGCTTACCAAACTTAGAAAAACTATAAAACAACTTTTCCGCTTTATAATATTAGTACAAACATAAATATATGAAGATCTAATAAGAGTTAATAAATTATTTAAGGTTCTGTAAGGTCCTGGGTGGTCTACTGTACGCAATAATTCGTAGCTGTGCATAAAAATAAATATCAAACAAAAGATTTATTTCAATTACAACTAATGAGCGTGAAAAACAATTATAACGCAATGGCGGTGCGAGGCGGTGTTAAACAATCCGGCGGACAGTAATAGGCCCTTTACACATTAACGAATGCACTAGTTAAAAAAAAAAATCTAATTTGATGTATAATAGTTTTTTATTTAATTCAAAAACAATAACAATATTGATTAGTCGCCTGTCGTGGCGCAGAGGCACAAGCGTGCAACTGTAAACGCGACAGGTTGTGGGTTCGATTCCCACTCCAGGAAATGTTAGTTTTCATTTTCTGGGTTTGGTAACAAGGCAAAGCGCGGCGTTGAGCCCCGCCACTCAACACGCACTGCCTCTATTAGGCGGAAAGTGGGGAACGGAATTTTTGTAAGAGAACGGAGTGTCTTAACACTAGGTTCTCTGGTTCTCTCTGCCTACCCTGCTATATGTGGGATACAGCGTGAAGATAAAAAAAAAATAGTTAAGTTGAAGTCCGAAATAAAAATTCTTGACGTTAAGGACTAACGAGATGTGATATGCTTGACGATAATGAATTTCGGTTCAAAACTCAAATTCGGCAAAAAATTTAAAAAAACTAGGCATTGAGTTCCACCACCATATGAAAGTCGGGAATGGAGTGTCTTGAAACTTGGTCCTCTCTGCTTATCCTGCTTTACAAAAAAAGCATGGAGCTGTATTTTTGTTCCTCTCTCTGGATATAAGTACAAAGTACGATGATAAGATGACATCCAAATAATTATTTTATTAAATTAAAAACAATAATAGTACCCAACGCTTGTCGTGGCGCGGAGGCACAAGTGTGCGACTGTAAACGCGACAGGTTGTGGGTTCGATTCCCACTCCAGGAAATGGAATTTTTCATTTCTTGGGTTTGGTAACAAGGCAAAGCGCGACGTTGAGTTCCGCCTCTCAGCGCGCAATGCCTCAATTCGGCGGAAAGTGGGGAACGGAGTGTCTTAACACTAGGTTCCCTCTGCCTACCCTGCTATATGCGGGATACAGTGTGAAGCTATGTATGTAACATTAACTATTTTAGTTATGGTTTGCTTAAAAGTGGGACAACTATTGACTGTAAACGCAATGGTTATTCAATCCTCACCAGGAGAATGATTACATTTCATTAATTTTGATTTACGTCACAAAAACGAAGACCCAATTGTCGTGACAACAGGCTCTCTTTGTATGCCTCGCTGTGCGTAAAGCTGTAAAAAATGTTCGAATGACGTACATTCACTAGAGCCAAATAAAAAAAAAATGATCTAACTAGATATTTCCTACTCATAAAATAGAAGATGGAAAGTAAATAAGATACAAACACGTGGGTATAAGGTACATTTTTGTTGATAAAGTACGTGGCAAATCCGATAGGCACGATGAATACCTAGGACAAAAAAAAAACTTTAATGAAATATTTATATACTAAAAAAAAATTGTTTCTTACTAAGTGGAAATTTGCAATCATGTTCAGTATGCCTGAGTAACGAATATCATGTAAAACCTCCACAGCAAATAGTAAAAAAATGGTTTGAAAATATTTACATATTACATATAAGAACATTAAAAATAAACTGTAATTAGAACTAATTAAATAATATTTATATAGAATTATTAATATATTTTTTTTTAGTTTCACGCTGTATCCCGCATATAGCAGTGTAGGCAGAGGGAACCTGAGAACCTAGTGTTAAGACACTCCGTTCTCTTCAACAAATAATATTATTTATAAAATATAGGTATTCTTAGTATATTATATATTTTCATATTAAAATATTTTTTATTTATTATTCGGCGCGTATAGTCATTGTGTACTGATCCTTATCTGACAGCTAATTATAATCTTCGATTAAGGGCTAGATTTCTGTCAGAGATCGAATAATGAGAGGTAGATTGTTTATAGCTGACATTGAGGATTCATGCGATTGTATAAATCGTAGGTATGTGCCTCCATAAAATTAAGAACGTCATAGTGCAACAGCTAATCAACACTTCATAAAATAAGATGAATTTCTGCATAAATTAAAAATAATATGGGTTCGATTCGCACTTCAGGAAATGTAAAATTTAGTAGATTCATTTCTTGGGTTTGATAACATGGCAAAGCGCGGCGTTGAGTTCCGCCACTCAACACGCAATGCCTCAATTTGGCGGAAAGTGGGGAACGGAAATGTTGAAAGAGAATGGAATGTCTTAACACTAGGTTCCTGGTTCCCTCTGCCTACCCCGCTATATGCGGGATACAGCGTGAAGTTAAAAAAAAATAAAACAGCATCACTTTTTTATATATTTTTACAGAAATCTTAAAAGTAGCATATTTATTTATAAACAGATTCATCCTGAATCAATTTAAAAAATATCCAAATGACGTTTACTAGATTCCTAATAATTCTTATTCATTTCATATGAATCATCCTGCAAAATGTACAAAAAATCTGAATCGCTATCACAGGTAACTTATCACTTTTATTTCTATAGAATTAAGAACATCTTTTTAAATACTCTTCTCTATATTAAATTAACGTATTTTTAATAAAAAAAATAATCTATTTCTCCAAGCATCATATATAGATCAGAGAATTTTTATAGAAGAATATATTTAATATAAAAATAATTAAAATATATAACATTTAAATGAGAAACGGTAAAAAGTAAACAACGTTGACACTACAAGTTTGACGCAGTTGCCGTGTCGCCATAATTAGTGCATGCAAATAGCGTACTAATGAGTGCACCATTGAACGCCGAGCACTGACCCTGCTCACTGTACTCCTCACTTGTCCAACATTTTCAGAGTCAATTGATGCTAAGTTTCATTACCAGGCATCATATAGAGATAATAGCTAATAAAAGAAATATTTTAAGTTTAATTTCATTTATGATTTCTGATATATTTAGATTTATTAACATATTACTAAGAAACGCCTGTCGTGGCGCAGAGGCACAAGCGTGCGTCTGTAAACACGACAGGTTATGGGTTCGATTCCCACTCGACTCGACTCGACTCTAGGGAATGTAAAATTTAGTATTTTCATTTCTTGGGTTTGGTAACAAGGCAAAGCGCGGCGTTGAATTCCGCCACTCAACACGCAGTGCCTCAATTTGGCGGAAAGTGGGGAACGGAAATGTTGAAAGAGAATGGAGTGTCTTAACACTAGGTTCTCTGGTTCCCTCTGCCTACCCCGCTAATGCGGGATATAGCGTGAAGTTAAAAAAAAAAATTACTAAGAATGGCTTATTATAATTCTATCCATGAATACCGTAAATGTTATTGATGCTCACTTGGGAAGCTATCTATGTATGATATTATAGTAAAATTATTTTACCTTTTGATACTATGGTAGTTTTATATAGCACGAACAATACTGACATTTTTAAGTTAGGCGAAAGGCTCAACTCAAACAAAGAGTACATGAAGTAAGATTCGTATTAGTTAACAAAGATATATATAAGATAATAAAAACATTAATATTATAATTTATAATCGATATCGATTTCGAAGCTAATACTGTGTGGATAGCGCTGTTATTCAAATTATCAAATACAACTATATAACCGGTGTTCTATTTAAAAGTCATTACCAATTACACTATGTGCTCTACTAAGCTCTATATTTCTAAATATATATTATATTAAAATGAATAACAAGATGAAAAAGGTAAAAAACGTTAAACAAACTGTCAAGTAACACGTGAAGGTTAATTGAGTGCTAATAAATACATTGCAGTCAGTGTCAAACGCGGTCGTTACTCAGCTGATGTGAAAAAGTCTGTTATTTATTTTATAATATTTTAAAATGTTATTTGCTGGAATCTAACATATGAAAGTAACATAATTAAGGTTTTGAGAAAGACCGATTTGAAATAAAATGCATCAAAATTTAAAGTTATTACGAATAACTCAAAAACTATACGCCATATCTTAACTAAATTTAAATAGGACCACATCAAAATCAGCTAATACAGCTATTATGTAAAAAAAGTCATCATACAGAAAATTGGGTTCACCCAGTAAAATGTTATGTGGTAATACACATAAAAAATAGAGTCGAATTGTTAACCTCTTTCTTTTTGAAGGCGGTTAAAAACTGGTCGTAGTAATTTGTTTCTAAAAGTTATCAGAGTTATCATAATATAGTTGTCATTTATATGTAATACCTTACAAACATATTGATGTTTGATTAATTCGGGTATTTTTAGAGGGTTTTGAATCTGAATCTATTTGAGCTAAGAATTTTTAAATGTTATGTTATTATTGTCCCTACTTTGTATTCATTAATATTGACAATATATTTATTTATAAATATGTACATATTAGGTAACAGGTAGACATGAAGTAGCTGATATATAGCTAAGTTCCAAAAAATGTGTACGGATTCTCTTATTCTAAGCAGTAAACAAAGAGAACCTACGCTTTATTCAAATATCAAAAAATACATTTTTTAAGGTAAAGTAATTTATTATTATATTGCGATATTTCTTAAACGCTGACATACAATATTAAAATTACTTAATTTTTTTTTTCACAAAAAAAATTTCCTTCAGAAAAATATTAAATTAATAAAATAAATGTTACAAACACACCATTATGTGTTTAACATGTACTTTTGTGACACACACGTTGCTAAGGCACCTAAATATTTAAATCATATTATACCCAAAACCATTTACTTCCTGTTGCTCTTTGAAAAGTCTAAAATATATAACATAGACGTAATAGAGGCCACATGAAATTACAATAAGAAATGTCATTGCCATACATTTAAAATTTTTGAAGCATTGTACTCAAAGGCGAATAGATCTCACTTATTACAAGTAAAATTCCTACGGTGCAAGATGTGAGTAAATTGCTTGCTCGGGGCTCCGTTTAGCGCACTTTCCAGCCGATTGTTAGCCTGAGCTATCATAATCAACTCTTTATAAAGGAGTATGTTAAGAAGGTAACGTGTCGTGTATATATTTTGTAACGTCATATATTTGATGAGAAACATTTGAAATATAAATAAACTGAATGTTTAAATTTTTTATTTATAAAATAAAATAGCTTATTAAAAAATAAAGTAGCTCACAGCAGAATAACAGAGAGAACCTAATGTTAGGACAGTCCACTCTCAGCTTACCACACGAATTGCGTGTTTAGTGACATATTGCGAGCTATGAGGCGGAACTCAACGCTTTTGTCTTTCCAGAGTTGAGAAAAAAAATTGAAACATTGTCATGACTCCGAACGAAAATCGAACACATAACCAATCGCAATTACAGTCACACAATGTTCCACTGCGCCACGATGGCTTCGTTAGCCACGGATTTACTTGGAACGTAAAAATTATATGTTTAATCTTAAATTATACTCAATTATGAATCATTATTGTTAGTAACATCGTTTGAATCAGCCAGAATCAGTTAATGTTATTGAATTTATTAAAACATATGTAGCTGTATGGTCATATGTAAATTTGCGGTACATATTAACAAACCTCTGCTGAGTGACGTGTAATGAATAATAAATGATTTTTGTCTAATACATATTAGTGGATTCATCTCTAGAAAGCGTTTTAGATATTTGGCTTCCACTCAACATTTATTTTGTTTAAAATTTTATTTTCAATTATTATCAATAAAGTGAACTTTAAAACTAGCAAAAATGCTCAAAAAATATCAAGTAGAACAGTCGAAAGATAAAGGAATGCTACGTAATAATGCAAGGGCCGTGTACTGATATGCTGTTTCGGTTCATGTACACGGTCGCTTATGTGTGGTACAAGTGATAAGAAATATCTATCTGTACCATCATATTGTTCTAGAATAAGCTTACATAGGGCTAATAAGAAATTATCCTGGTTTCGCGTGACTAATGGAATAATATAGAATGGATAACTCTATTCTGGTGATACAAAGCACAATAAAGTACGGTGTTGAGTTCCGCCACGTAACATACGGTGAACGGAGTGTCTTGATACTAGGTTCACTCGGGCTACCTGCTATGCGGAATTTTCATAAATTCGTTATAAAAGGCAGAAAAAAGTAGATTAACTGTATAATTTTTTGTAATGCTACGATGTTTAGTATTTTTTTAATCTTTATTTTATAATATATTCATATGTTGTTTATATCATTAATAAATTACTCAAAATATTTTCATTTTTACTATTCTAAAAATGTTTTTAGTTGTTGCATGCTTTTAGTAATATACATACATACATAGCTTCACGCTGTATCCTGCATTTAGCAGGGTAGGCAGAGGGAACCTAGTGCTAAGACACTCCGTTCCCCACTTTTCGCCGAACTGAGGCATTGCGTGCTGAGTGGCGGAACCTAACGCCGCGCTTTGCCTTGTTACCAAACCCAGAAATTGAAAAATTCCATTTCAGGCGCTAATAATAGCGTTAGTAATATCATGTTAATGTTAAAAAATATTATTATTTAGTTTAACTAAAAGAGCCTGCTTCGCACAGTACTTGAATGTATGTACCACATCTAATAAAATTTTCGGTTACATATTTTGAAAATATGTAAGAAATTATATTATATTAAAATGCAATAGATACTTAACAAGCTAAACAAAAATCTTGTACCACAATCGATCCAATATTGGAAAATTGCCTAAATTATTGAATGCATTTGTAGTGGTGTGGCGTGCGTGGGAAAACAGTTGAGTTTCCACGTGACAGTGAGGCACACCCTAACTAAACAAGCCGCTTGCATTCTAAATTGAATGTACAGAGGTAATTTACTTTATTTTCGCACTTTCGTGGATACTTGTTAATAGCAGTCATTACAAATATCAAATTTAAGTCAAATGCCAATATAATACATTTGTTGTATACTTTGTGTTTATATTAATATTTATTTATATATTTCTTTATTTAAATAACTACTTCTAAGTAAAATATATTCTTTATTTATAACTTCGTTTTCCATATAGGAAGATAGAGAGAACCTAGTGACGAGACACTCCATTCGATTTGTATCGATTATGTTATGTTCGATTGCGTTTTAAGTGGTGGAACTCAACGCCATTGTCTGTCTTACCAAACCAAAGAAATAGAAATAATTTGAATGTTATTATTGCCAACGTCATACCCACAACCAATCAAGTTAATAGTTAAACGCTGTCCCACTGAATCACGATTGATAAAATAAGATTTTTTTTGTACTTATTACGCTTATTTATTCAGCGCGGAAGTCGAACTAGCGACCTCCCGGTTATTAACAAAAGCAATGATAAATTAACCACTATATTATTAAGTCAACACATGCTGTAAATACCAAACGTAAGTTATATATAGTAGTGCAATAATTTGTTTTTGTGTAGCTTAATCGTAATTTAATCATAACATATAGGGATAAAGACCTTATTTACAAATTCATGCTATAATGTAAATTGTACATTATTTTTCTTAAAAAATATTTTTTTGATCAAGCAAACATTTGCACCTAAAATCTATTTTGTATAGAAACGTGATTTTTAAATGAGAGATTTTTAAATTTTTCTGAATGTGTATCGATATAATATTAATTATTATATCGATATAAGGTATCGAGAGGAGCGTGGACAGTGGTGATAAAAGTTATTGCGCATTTTAAAGGGGCCACTTAAACCTACACTTGGGTCGTAAGTCCCAGGCACTCTCCAAGCTCCTCTCTCTGCAACGCGATGGGTTTGGCACCCGCGCAGTGAATCCATGGATTGCTAAGCAGTTTCTTCTCTTCATGTAGATTTAAATGCTATAATTGTTTTGTTTTTAAATACCTTACGCATTGTAAGGGAAGGGGCGTATTAAAAAAGACTGTGTTATAATTTTTACGCCATTTGCACAAAAAATGTGTTATCAACACCCAGTGCTGCAGTATGTCTAACTATTTATTATAAATCGTAAGAATTTTTTTAAATGAGTATAAATATTGGTGGGATTCAAATCTAAAGATTGCATTGCTGCATATAGTAGAGTTTTCCCTGTGAGGGGACGAGGTTAGAATACAATTCCCCTCCGCCGCTAGGTAGCGTCCCGTAAGAGTCGGGTATCCCAGTAGTTTAGAGGTATGAGGTTCATCCTCCGACTGGCTCGCGACCACCATTATGTCAAGGACGAACCGCCAAATATCTCATGATGTGTTCCGGTCCGATGGCATATAAGCCAGGTTTTCCCTTTTCCCACCCATCCACTTACCATCAGGTGGTCCTTCTGCTCGTTTGCCATCCTTCATCAATAAAAAAAAATAGTAGAGTTTAAAAATTAAATACTAAGTACTAGCTATAAATAACTTAGTCGTATATTTTGTATTAAATCATATATCGTTACAATTTACAATGCAGCATTTACAACACACATCGTATCGCGTGCGCTTTTTTATTAGCTAATAAGCGCAAACGCACTCATTGATTTTGCCGTTTTGTACCACTTATTGAACACTTGTAATACCTTGTATTATTATTTTTTTTACAGATTTCTTCTTCTTTCTTAACGTGGGAATTTTAATTTAATACGAAGTTATTTGTATGGAATTTTCAAAGAAATATTTTGTTATTTATTCATGCATATGACTCATGGTTCTATCGTGGTGTATTTGATACGTGTCAACTTAACAGATTTTGGTTGTGGGTTCGAATCTAATTTAGTTTTATTTATTAGGGTGGGTTATATATTTAAATAAATATTATAATTTAAATAAAATTCTATAAATAATTTTCGTTTCCTTTATTTCGATATACAACGCACAGTATTGGCATAAGAGACTATTTCTTAAAAAGCAAATCGAAATTAATATATTTTTTTCTCTAACTGTCTCGCTAAAAAATGAAATACATAGAAAAATATGCTCGTGCTTAAAAAGTGTATTTTTAAAAATAACTAATTAATCAATCAAAGTATATAATTAATATATGTAACAGACGGAAGTACCGCATTCATATGAAAATTTAACAGTTAAGGCCGGGTCAATTTTTTAAACGTTCTGAAGTGGTGTCAAGGCTCTACGCACTTTTAATTGATCAATAGTTTTAGGCGTTCACGTAATGCTTACCTTCACGTGTTATATTACACCACACAATCTATTAATATTATTAAAAAAATAAAATTAATTAACTTATAGAACACTAGAAATAAAATTGTACTTGCTTAATAATTTATAAAAATTAACGTCTTCCTGTTATGGTTCGATGTCATTATGAAAATATTGAAAAATCAATTTAAAAAAATTGAGATTAGAACGGGTTATAAGAGAACAATGTCAACACTAGGTTCTCTGGTTCCCTCTGCCTACCACGCTATGTGCGAGAAGTGAAGCTAAAAAAATGAGATTTATTTCAAAGACTTTATAACATTATTTAGATCATAGGAAAGATGATTGATGACAACTTGATAAATATCGGAGCAAAATCCGACATGAATGAAATCAAAATTACTTACTAACAAACATCTTCACGCATATCCCGGACGTAGCGGGAAAGGCATCAATCACTAAGTTGGTGATAAATCACTTAGTTTTACACTTACAGTTTCGTTTACTATTTAGATACACTGCGTATTGAATGGCGAATGGACGGACGGACGTGTAATAACACGTTGATGTTTTGTTTAATTTAACCAACAAATTGTAATATTTTTTCAGACATATTCGAACCTATAATTGTTTTGTAATAATATAATTCAAATTCAGAAGTACACTTCTGAATTGTTCAACGATAAAGTGCGACCCAAGACGTTTTTGATACGAGTTACAATTCCATAAGATAATAAAATTAAGTTCTATGAAATGAACTAGTAGTAGTTCTTATCTAGTACATTACTATATTTATTAAAAATGTATAGTGAATATTTAAAAAAAAAAGCATTTAGGGTGATGAATTAATAATGGTAATAGAATATAAATATATTATTTTTAAATTTTTATGATTTTAGCTAAAGGATAAGAAAAGAGTAAATGGTATCTTAGCTAAAATTATTCATTATGATAATAACTCGCCATGTTCTCATAGAACACACATAAGATGTTCCACTTTGAATCTTATATTTCGAAGATTATTAGCCATCATATAACAATATTGTTCATCGTGACGGACATTCACTTACCGAATAGTGTATGTGTATGACAACAAAAAAAATAAAATTTTGGGTCCAATTCCCTATGGCAAATGACCTGTTGTAGTAAATAGAAATAGTAAGACCGCAAATGAAGCTGCGGGCAACAATTAGTTTACAATAATAATAATAAACGTTAATCAATATATTTAAAGCGATTTACTATAAAGTAATTTTAGTATTATCCTAAATTACTGAATAGTTGATGATTATAGTGTTTGACCTTTATTAAATTGCTATATTGAACAATTTGGTCTTATTTCAATTATCTGTCAAGGTCAATTTACAAAATTTCAAAATATTAAAGTCGAATAAAGAAAATTAAAATGCTCACCGATCAATTTGAACCATTTGTAATAATCTAATTGTCCGGAAATGAAACCATGGCCAATCTTAAATGTGGTTAAATACGCAGATTATTATTTTTTGTATGATTGAATCATATGTACAAATGAATTTGTATTTGATAGATAGAGAAGGAAATCACTATGTTTTCTTGTCTTTTTCTCTCTATTGAGACATTGCACATTGATTGTACGAGGTAGTGATGGTAGTGTAAAACATTGCCAATATTAGAAACCTATATATTTATATACAAATAAAAAATAATACAGTATGATAATAACAATTATATTCAAATATCGATAAAATATATATGCTAATTAAACAGCTGGTGTCGAAAATATTGAACGTGCAACAATTTGTCAATTGCCGAGGAACATCGAGACGTTATCGGTATATCGATTATGGTTATAGATATATCGATTCGTTACGGTTAGAATAATAATTTCGACAGGTTTACCATTTATAAGAAGATTTATTAACGACTCATATTGATTTTAATGGAGGCCCATTACATTTATCCAGATGTTTTAATGTTATTTTTATGTTTTATATGAATATTAAGCTTATAATTTCATGTTGCTTTTTTGTGTGTTAACTTCTTACGTTTATGTTTGTATCTCTTATAAATATATTAATTTATATCTTTTGGATGGAAGAGCAAACAAAATATAATATGAAATAAAAGATTTGCTCTAGTCTCAATCTAATTACTTGTAATAGATTATTAGGTATTTCTAAATAATATCTAAAAGAATCGCCAAATTGTTTATAAATATAAATAACACCTTGACTTCTTGTGAAAAATATTATGTTTGTATTAAGCCGCAGTTATCTTACTACCCATTTAAAAAATGTTATTTGTCATTAACATCAAACTTTAGCAAAAAAAAAATAGAAGTACTCATAAGTGTCAGACAAGAATAAGTACGGAGACACAATGTCTAACGCTCTCTTCTATGTTATACTATGACCATATTAAGCTCTTTTTATAATCCACATAATTCAATGCATTTACACGCATACAATATTTCCAGACGTAGTTCCTAGATGCAGTTAAATCTGATAGCAACAATTTGCAAAACTAATTAACCGCATTCCGATTGGTTGAAGCGAGACTATTTTAGTCGCCATACGTCATGGGATCGAAGCTTTTACAACTTTAACCGGTTTTTAATCGGTAAAATTAGATACTGAACAGTCAAGTGGAGGATTTAACAACATGTCAAGGCATGGTGATAATGACTTAATCATTTGATGAGAGGAAATTATGCTTTGGAAATATGTATTTGTCAGTTAGATACTTGTAAGAAAAGCACTTTATTATTTTTTTCAGAAGTACATTCGATATATACTACCGGATTATGTTATTACACTTTTCTTTGCTTCTTGAATGTTCCTATAAAAATTGGTGAATTCTTATGATTTACCTATGTTTTATGAGGTTCCTTCTTCATATAATTAAATAATATTTTTGTGCAAATAAAAATAGCAAAATCGCACATAAGAAACAATTTGACATGTAATTAAATTACTTTTATGAATAGTATAGCAGTTCTTTGTATAATATATAAATATATTTCCAGGTTCGATCAAGGCAAATCAACGAAAGGCGCGAGCAAACTTCGGCGCGACCTCATCAACGCAGAGATCGCCAACCTTCGGGACCTCCTACCCCTGCCCCCGTCGACGCGACAACGACTGTCTCAACTGCAATTAATGGCACTAGTTTGCGTCTATGTGCGGAAGTCGAACTACTTTCAGCAAGGTTTGTTCTAGTATATACCTACATATTTATGTACAAGAACATCTATATATGTATTAACAGAACTTTTTACCACTTTTTACAAAAAATATTCGGAAGAGTATGATAATTGACCTAATTAAAAATTATAAAAGTAAGACGTACAAAAAGGCCATATTTTCCATTATAATAAAAAATAAATTAATAAAAATAAATATTATTATACAAGTGTTTGACATATACTTTTGCAGGAAGTAACGTACGCGTTGCTTAAGGAACGTGTACTTTACACATTTGAACTGACTACCATCGACACTTCGCAACTAAATCTTGTTTTAACTTATATACTAGCCACTAGGTATTCACAACCTTGCAATGCCTACTTCTCGCTTACAAGTTGCATGTCAGGGTCAGTAGTTCTTTCATATCAAATGTACATAACTTCGTGACAGGATCTCAGAAAGCTTCTTTAAAACCTCAAGTTAAAAATGGTGTGCTAGAAATTTTCCCTTTTTCTTTTGACATTATTTCAAAGGAACATTAAAAGCTCCTAATATTTTGTATAGTTTTTTTATTTAAAAATATGTAGGATATATTTAAAAACATGAAAAAAATAACACTTTTAAATATAAAAAGAGCAGCAAAATGAATGAATATGGTGCCCAAAAATATAGAACCCATAGGCAGTATTCACATAAAAAGTCTGAAATTGTACTAAATTATTCGATTAATATATAAAAATACACTTTTTAAAATACGAATGAACGTATTGATCGAACGATTGCGATCAATATTAGTCTCTTTGACACAATGATTTTGATATAAAAAAAAGCCTACGATCTTATAGTATTGAAGTCTTTACTAAACTTTGTTATACGTATTACAGTTATTATTTAAAAATATAAATAAAAATATATATGTAAATTTTATGAACTATTAAAATATAATAGTATATAATTGCATTGCTTCTATTATACCCATAACGATACTCGATGCTTCACCACGGTATATTAAAAGTCCATAGGTTATGCCAGCATTAGGGCTTATCGGCAAGGAAGATCATCACTTAAACGGTTTTCTTGAGAAATAATGTTGTATTACCAACTCGTAAATAATTCCGTCGACCCCAACAATGTAGGTAAGTATCGATTTGGTTTATTTCAATCTTCCATCGTTCTTACTATTATAGTGCTGCTAACGGCGTTCAATATTACTTCTTGTTATTATGAACAAAAATCGATATTTAGCAAAATAAATATTGTTACAAAAATATCAGATGACGCTTATAATGTATTATTTAAGTAGCTTTCGTAAATATTTATACTGAAGCGTAGATTTTTTTTAACCAGCATATGATGAAGAGATGACGTTACTATGAGCCATATTGTTTCCATACATATGGCATATTTGTAGCTTATATGTTATTTAATTCTATGTTTAGCAAAAACAACACTAAATAGTAATCAAAATAAAAGCATATTTCAAATCAGACGCATGAAATACTTTTTGACTTTTACATTACGTTGTACAGCATCCAAGTATAAGCTACGGATCAAGGCACCGCACGGACAGACAGTGACAGCCCTCCATGCGTGTTAGAGATTAATTTATTCATTGTTTGTTAGGGTAAGTAGCTGCCAACGAGGCCTAATGCCGACCTAACTTTCAAAGGTCACCATACAAACGTTGCCTTTTAAAGTGATATTAAATTATTTTGTTATTAATATATATTCATGCTATTCGAGGCAACAATGTGAAACATTTACGATTAATTGTACCATTATTTTGCTTAGTACCATATCTACAATATAAAGAAAAGTTCATCCATTATTATATAATATTTTTTAAATTAAAATATAATACAGATAGACAAACAAATAAAAAATGTAACAATAGTTAAATCAGAAGTCGTCGATTGGATAAATTACAACAATACCCAATTTTAACAACAACTCATAGTAATGACGAAAACTAGAAACACAAATTGTCTGTCATTATCTGTTTCCTAATTAGAAATATACAGGAATATGTTGAATATGTTCACATATAGAATGCCTACATAAGTCCACACTGTCTCACTTAACCCTGTGCCTTTCTATCAGAATCGATTACATCAACCAGTTAGCAGCTCTTCAAGCTCAATTCTAACGGATTATCACAAGGTCGCATTTCGTACCTAAATATCGATATGCACGCTACCATCAAAACGCAGCCTTGAACCGAGCGAACCGAAAATCGATAATTACGTAACGAAATCGATGTTCTCACGATTCCGAATACAGTTATCCTTATTGGTGGTTTAAACAATACCTCTGGGCTTTTGATAGGAAAATTAGAGAAAATTAGCGAGTTGGACCGGCTACCGGCTGATTGTTATTGGCACTAATGGTGCCCGCCGGGAGTCGAACCTGGGAGAGTGGTGTCACGCCTGCGCCGCACGCCACTCACCGCAGGGGGTTCACATGGGTAAGGAAGTCTGCATTTTTAGACAGACATATGGAGATACGCTTTGAAATTTTCTCACGTGTTGCAAAACGTTGAAATAAAATGTTATGATTCCATACTTTATTTTAAATTGCTATTGTAAAAGTAAAAAAAATATCGATTTATATTTTATTGATATATTTTTAATATTAATATTTGAAGATATTGCTTTTACAGCCGACTTTCTATAATTTCTTTGAATTAATATCTTCATTATTTCACCCTAAAGAATGAGAATTAAATCGATGCAACAAAAGTTGCCGAAATCCCTCATATTTTAATTAGCTTCCATATTGTTGTACCTACATCTATCAAGTGCAGTAAAAAGTATTCACAATATTATTTTGTTTGATCGTATCCATCAAAAGCTTTCGTTGTTTGAGATGACTACCGTCTTTGTTTCTATATGGCGCGGCTGGATAACCGGCGATCGTGGGAATCGTAGCTTGCATATGATTTGCTTAGTTTGTTCATCGATCGCTTGGATACTGATCGTTTTCGCAAATTCTGTATTGACCTTTTAATTTGGTAGCTTTTGTTACTATACTAGAATAATGGACATTTAAATAGTATTATTAATTTTATATTTTTTTAGATAATAGTTGTATGGAAAATATATTTATGGGAATAATTTGTATTAGTATAAAATGTATGTATGACTTGTTATCTGTAAAAAATAATAAAAAAGCGAAGGCAAGTATCGGTGGTAATATTAAAAAAAATCAACGAGTAATCAATCCTTCAACAATTTCATAATAAGTATATCTAAATACTGAAATTGCGGACCCGGTCTCGAATTAGCGAACACGCACACATATTTTCTCAACAATTTTTGCATACCTCCATGGGAACTAGCATCTTTCAGTCTAATTAAGTTCACCGCATCGGTAATGTGTATTGGTACCTCGCGTATCTTCGGTGAATTTTTAATACTACACTGGCTTACGTTGGAATGTTTATATATTGGTTACAGAAAATATTTTTAAATATGATTTTAAAAATATAAGAAATTATCATAGTTTCTTTTGAGATTTTGTAATTCTAATATTTAGGAAAGAACATGTACTGATAACTTACTCTTAACTTATTCTGTACTTTTTCCGTGTACCTAGAAACGTTTCGTGACTTATTTGTTTAACCACCTCAACTAGAAAATATTTTCGTATTTTATCATGTTGAATCTGTTACATCCATTACAAGGAAGATTTTTAAGGCTAAACTTATTGTAGATACTAAATTGTAGAACTTATAACGAATTTTAGTAAAAACCCAGGCTTAAAGATATTTTTGGTATAATAAAAAAATACTAATGTTTATAACAATATTAAGTAATAGCTATTATAAATGAAAAAATAGTGAGTATAAATGAATGAATGGGTGTGTGTTACTCTTTCAGGTAAAACGTAACAGAATAACACATAGGCTATAATTTATAGAGATTTTGTTTTTTAGTAATAATTAACAAATTGTTTGGTGGTAGGAGGTTCGTCCTCCGTCTGGCTCGCGACCACTATCATGTCAAAGACGAACCGCCAAATATCTTATGATGTGTTCCGGTTCGATGGCAAGTAAGCCAGGTTTTCCCACTTTCTCACCCATCCTTTCCCCAAAATGTGGTGGTTCCGATAGCGGACTACTACATTATCCTCCGTTTCCATCTGTATCCTCTAGGTTGGCAACGCATCTAGTACATCTCTAGTGTTGTAGATGTTCATGGGCGAAGGTAACCACTTACCATCAGGCGGTCCTTCTGCTCGTTTGCCATCCGGTATCCATAAAAAAAAAAAAAAAAGTGTCTTTTAATAATTTAACAAACGTACATATTTGTATTTCTAATACAAAAATTTACTTGCCAAGCAAATTTTTAAACGAAATCATTTATTTTAGTATCTTGTCAAGAGCTCGATGCACGTGTACATTCACACTACGTTGTTTATAGGGGAAGATTGCGCAGAAATATATTCCTTATCATTAACATAAAACACTCATTTATAAAATCACTACTTAACAAAGTTGATCGCTCTCTAAAGGATGATTCAGATACAAGACCTAAGTGTCCGTTTACTACTTCCACAATTAATTTGAGCTGTACACTTAGACCGTCTGCACTATTTAGATAGATAATTTTGACTTATATGTAAAATGATAAATGTTACAAATACTTTTTATTTACTTTCTAGAGTAGAGCTCTAAAAGATAGAGGCTTTTAAAGATTTGTTTTCAAGGTGTATAGCAATTTTTCAATATAATCAAGCCATATTAGTTATGTGAAGCAAAATAAGTAAATTTATCTTATTTTAGGCTTTAATCAGTAAGGTCTTGTCAATCTAGTACATAACGATGACTTTAATTCATTATTACGTAAACAAATATTACTGATTGTTCTTTGAAATAATCTTTGGGTAGCAGAAATTTATAAAAATCTCCATACACTAACAACAAAAATAAGTTGTACAAGCATATAAGAATTTCGACGCAGCCGGATATAGAACGCATGGCTTAGTAGTCATAGCGCTTGGACAGTTTCCAAGAGGCGCGGGTTCGAGTCTCGCTGCGTTCGTTTTTATACGTTTTCTAAATATGTTTTTAACAAATATTACTGTAAAATGATTCACATATATTACAGTATTTTCTTTTAAACCTTTAATATTAATTAAATAAATACAGGCTAACTCGAGAAATACGTGCAGTATTCTATTTTTAAGTGGTACAATAATCTTCGCGCAATTATATTAAATGATAGTGTTGTGAGCTTACAAAGAGACAATTGCGATATTGGTAATAGCGCTAAGTATCGGCCTGCCCCTGTGGTTCGTATAATGATAGTCGATGCACTGCAAACGTGCATTTTGCCTACTGTTTGTAGGTTACTATGTTGTGGGAACACGTACCTACATAAATAGAACATTTTCAGACTTCGATAGATTTTTAGATATTACATATTATATTATTAAAATAAATGAAAATATTAATATTTAGTATTTTTATTTTCTTGCTCTGGAAACAAGGCAAATCATGACGCTGAGTTCCGCCACACAGCATGCAATGCCTCAATTCGGCAGAAAGTGGGCAACGGAAATGTTAAAAGAGCATGAAGTGCCTTTACACCAGGTTCTCTGGTTCTCTCTGCCTATCCTGCTATATGCGAAATACAGTGTGAAGCTAAAAAAATATTAATAAAAGAAATAAGCTTAATACTAAATTGCTTATGTCATACAACCACTTTTCTACTTTCTTTTTCAAAACACTTAGACTTTAAATAAAACTATTTAAACCAGACTGTTCAAATATTTTAGTATTCGAATATATTTCAGTAAATCCGGTGCTTCGAACACTTGACAGTATTCCGTGCTCACAAATAGACTCGGACGAAAGTAGTCTACACGATTATTCCGATCTTAGGTTTTCTAGATTTTCTTCTGCTATGTTCACTGAAAAAAAACATTGTAAGTCGATTTCGTACCGTACTTCAACTTCATGAAATAGGTTTTGCAAGTGCAAACATTATGCAATCTGATTTTTATCTGATTTTGTTATATATAATAATTCCTATCAAAAACGCTTAAATAATATATCGATTAATAAAAAAAATACTGACACTTAAAAAGCATTTAACATAACCATTTAAAATTGGTCATCAATCATGTCATAATAAGTAAACATAATAAAACAAATTGTAATTTCATTGAGTATCCAGTATTTTATCACCTCGGATATGCATATACAAATATGTTCACATATAATCCAATTAGTGTGCACGCGGCCGTGTCATATTAGCATAAATTTGAATTTTAAAACAGTCTGAAATTACTTGCTCACTGCTTAAGAGCTTGTGACGACAGGTAGTGTCATCGATATTATTTATTGATAGATATAAAACCATATTTGGTTAGGGATAACAAGGGAAAGGGTGTTTTTTTTTGATTACAGATTGCTTAGCGCATTTAGCTTGTAATAGATAAAAAGGGCTTTAAAAATATTTTAATATTCATTTACAATAAAACGTAAACGTTTTTTGGTGGTAAGAGGTTCGTCCTCCGTCTGGCTCGCGACCACTATCATGTCAAAGACGAACCGCCAAATATCTTATGATGTGTTCCGGTTCGATGGCATGTAAGCCAGGTTTTTCCCTTTCCCACCCATTCTTTCCCCAAAATGTGGTGGTTCCGATAGCGGACTACTACATTATCCTCCCTTTCCATCTGTATCCTCTAGGTTGTCAACGCATCTAGTACATCTCTTGTGTTGTAGATGTTCATGGGCGAAGGTAACCACTTACCATCAGGCGGTCCTTCTGCTCGTTTGCCATCCGGTATCCATAAAAAAAAAAAACGTATTATGTTATAGATAAACGTTATAAAGTAAGACAGGTCAGTAGAACTATGTGTGATATAAAAAAAGAGTAGTAGAAAAGTAGAATTTTTTTTTCTAGCTTCACGCTGTATCTCGCACATAGCAGGGTAGGCAGAGGAACCATAAAGCCTAGTGTTAAGACACTCTGTTCTATTTGAACATTTCCTTTCCCCACTTTCCGCCGAATTGAGGCTGAGGAAACTTACGAGTATATATGTTTTTATAATAACTCGATCGTGAGGTCAGTGATCAGTGGGTCAACATCTAACTGTAAGCATGATAGTCGTGGGTTCGATCCCTATTTTGGCGAATCATTTTATTTTATCACTTCTCCACTCTGGTAAGACATGTATCTTATATATACACTGCGTTGAGTTCTACCACTCAACACGCAATGTCTTGATTTCGAGTAGGTTGAAACTAGGCTCACATTGACTACCCTGGTATGCGAGAAAAGTTTGAAGATACCTTATCATTGAAGATATTGATTTCTTATTATTTGCTATATTTTCAAAAATCCTGTCTCGATTAATATCACAGACGACAATATTAATTTTATTGATATATGAATCGAATTTACTCTATGCGCAGTTTTAAAAAACAACCGTAATATTTAGGACTTTCATGTTTTGTTTAAACCAGTCTAAACTCATCATCAAAAAATGTACATAACTTTTAAATAACCATAAATGCCATTTAACGCAATATAACTAGTATCAGTAGAGTTAGTTTGATTATTAGGCCACAAGCACTAGGTCAAGGCAAGCTCATACTCACGTCCGCACCGCGACTTATTGCCTCTACAGTATTTCTAGTTTTACAATTGAATATTACTTTCGATAAGCATATATTCTATACGTTTAGCTACCCTAACCTTGAATAACATTCTTGGTAACAAATTACAAAACGAATATTCATTTAAAAAAAATTGTCGTTGTCATGGCAATTGACAAGTGTCAGACTGCAGGTGAGGATTTTCAGTTTAATTTACTTGAGGATGTATTTGAGGAATGTTTATATTTATAATATAGATACTATTTGATTAACGATGGTTCAATTACAAGCCCTGCATTTTTAATCTCTATAAATGGAGTGAACGTAAAAAATGAGATTCTTTGTTACAGCCTTTTAAGATAAAAATATATATACATAAACGTAAAAATATACATATAAAGTAAAAAATTTAGAAGAGTTTACGTATAACTTGAAAATTTGCTTTATTTCTAATAGAAGCAAAAATTTCTATTATCTATTTATTATACAGCTTCACGCTTTTTCTCTCAGAGTAGAGTAGTCTAAAAAAACACAGTGTCGAAGAACTCCGCTCTCCACTTTTCGCCTGAAATTGATACATTTCGGAAGAAGTGACGGAATTCAATAACTACGTAAAAAAAATACCAGTGAAAGAAAAGAGTACCTACTTATTTTTAAACTGGTATATATAAAAAGCAAAATGTAATACGAGTATTTTCACTTAAGAACATCAGTTTACGTAAATGTTCTCTGCTTACAACTAATTACTTTTATTTTATATCTACATTTTAAAATATTACGTCGTTATACTATTTAGTTTAGTCACTTGCGAAGTTAGGATATAAACCAAGCTTTTACTCGTTACCACACAACGGTATAAAAAAAAATATTTAGTCTACTTCCTATTACCGTTAATTAAGTACTATTAAAATTACTTATTTTTATATTGCAGTAATTATCTCTTTGGTAGCAATTATGTACTTAGTATACCTAGAAACATATGCAATTATAAATCTCGACGCATAGTGGCGCACTTCTGATTGAAATGAGTCATTGTGTAGCTTCGAGCATTAAAATAATTATGGATGATAACATAAATGCTATTATCGTTACATAACGTTATTTTACGCTGCCTTTTGCAAACTAAATTGAAATATATATTATACGTATATCTACATAATTTTATAAAATATATCTATTTATTTGTTATGAATAACTAAGAAGAAAAGACCGTCATGGTGCAATAGGATAGCGTTTGATTGTTATCATAATGGTTGTGGTTTCGACCTCCATTTAGGGGAGTAATTATGTTTATTGAAGTTATTTTTTGCTCTGATAAGCGCAATTATGAATTTCGCGTCAAATTCAATATCTCGATTTTGGGCCTGAAACTGGAGAACACAATATCTTAGCACCAGATTCTGATCGACTCTAGTTTGTGAGAAAAACAGAAAGCTGCACAATTCTACTCTATTCTGATACCTAGCATAGAAATGTAGATGTACTTTATTTGTATTGTGACGCTTATTTTGACATTATGAGCTTGAAAAAATATAATTTTCAGCAATACCGTATTTTTACGTTTCGTACTCATAATTTTTGCTTTTTGTAGTCACAATATCACTCCGTTATCAATGGCCCACAATTTAAAAATATAATTATTATTTTATGAGTGTCAAAATTCAACATAATACATTAATTGATTAAAATCTCTAAAAAACGATTATGCTCCCTTAATGATAAATTATGAAACAATTTGTTAAACACAAGTTAAGAAATCACAAAAAAAATGTGTTAACAGTTTTATTCAACAACTAAGATAGTAATACTCGATAAAGATAATTTACAATCAAATATAAATACGATTCTATTTGAATAGATCTGCGGTGAGATAACACCTCCATTATTTTCAAGATTGTATCAAAACCTATATTTACTCGGTATTTTTCATTACATCAATAATTTTGTGCCTAGATATATTTTTAGCTTTATGTTTATTATTATTTAAACTAGCTCTTGATGTAATAAATTAATTTGTTAAATAATTAATAAACATTATGAAAAATTCTGTAAATCTTATGAGAAGAGAGTATAATAAAAAAATCGTTAAGAGTTTTTGACCAGTTTCTGCTAATATATATGTATATGTATGTACGGTCATCATGGCAGTGGGACAGCGTCTGGCTGGAAACATGATTGAGTGTGAATTCGATTCCCACTGGGAAAAAAAATGTGCATAATAATTCCCATTTCTCAGGATCATATTTAAATTAATCTCATTTCTCCGCTCTGGGAAGACAAAGCGTGGCGTTCAGTTTCACCATTCAACTCAATGTCTTGAATTCGGTTGGAAGGCAGCGAACGGAGTGTCTTGCAATCAGGTTCTCAGTGACTACCCTGCGATGGAGAATTAAGCGTTTGCTTTTTACTGTATATTCAAGCAACCTTGAATTCTGTCAACCATTACGTATTTTATGTGTTCAAAAATGGAAAACAAGATGATGATCATTAAGACTTTTTTGTAAAATGGAGGACATAGAGAAAGTGACAACTGTTTTTTTAAGGCTTTTGACTAATAGCTTGTTTTATGCAGATGAATACATAAAAAAAAATGTTAAATTCTGATAAGAAAGACCACCGTCCACTTTATTTCATATAGAGGCACTTAAATAACACAATTAACACAACCTTAGTACAAATTTCGGTAGCTTTTACGTAACCGCTAACGATTGTGCCGCAATTGTTAAATAAATTAATTGTCCACCAATTCTATCAATTAACTCCTAGTGAGGTTAGAAATAATTATTTGGTATCGATTATGGTATCTCGATTACGATTAGATGTAATAACCGATTCAAATTAGCGTGAGACGTTATAATATAATATTTTCTATATAAATAATAGGTAAACAAGGATATATCTAAGTTATTCATATTTTCAAGACGAATTTTAATAAAAGCTGGCGCCATTGTGACATTATGAATTCCAATTTTGATAAGAGAGATTTTATTTAAAACATTGCTAACTTTTATGTCATTGGTGTTAATAAAACTAGTGCCCTAGTTGACGCGTTAACAACGCGTTGCCTAGCAACGTATGTCACTTTATTTAACAGGTGTGTCAAACCATGGTAGTGTGTGTAACATTTAATTTATTAAGGTAATTTATTTTTTATGCATAATTTTAAAAATATATTATCATTCTGCACTCCTTCGTTATATATACTATAAGTGTGCCAAGTTTCATGCTCCTCCGTTCGCGTAATTTTCGTAAAAAGAATCCAAAGTTTTTGCTTCACATATTTATATACGAGTATATGAATAAAAATGTATTTTACTGACACCCATATATAAATTTATATAATATTTTCTATATATTATTAAAGTATTGTATATTTATATCTGATATTAGCTCATTATTAATTCTAACAGCCGCTTGTCTTATCTGCGAGAACATAAGATAAAGTTAGGAAATAATCGTAAATACTTGGAAACGTAAGCATTATATTATATGACCTTAAGTTCTAGGAGTTACTCAAAAGCTGTGATAATATCAGGATAAGGATTTAGTTGTTATTGTCTAGATTATTTAAATGCTGGACACAAATTTGTAATTATTTTATTTAATGTCATATTCATTTATTTTAATTACATTCGCCATACAAATATATCTAGAAGTTGATAAACGATCAACGTAATACTTCGCACTGACATGAATCGAGTTGTACAGTGATAATTATAAAAGTGACTAATATATTAAATATCTTATATATAGAAGTTCTACTAGGCTTACTCTTCTCTACTCTATTGCATACTTTTACATCTACATTTTCCTATTTTCACTCAAATGCTACAAATAAAGCACTGTCAAGCTGTTCTAGAAACACATGGATATTTTAAATACAAGCATTCCCCGTTTTTAATTTTACAATTGCTGTATATACACATTTTTACTGTGATATGATATATTTTAAACAATTTCTTGTGTGATTATTTTTTTAGTATGTATCTTTAACTAGTATGATGGTTGTAAGCTCAGATTTCATACATGAGAATATTCAGTATTTTTTCAAACGATTAGACATAGTATTAAATCCTCCATACTTCCGGCTTTCCGGCTTTCCGGCTTTATATTTATGAAACAAGTGAAATGTAGAACACAATGCGAAGGATGTGCATAGATGAAAAAATTAAAACCTGAACTTTAATTTAAGTTTCTTTTATCATTTTTCTAAATCTGAATTTTTTTTTCTTCATAACTTCACGCAGTATCCCGCATATAGCAGGGTAGGCAGGGGGAACCAGAGAACGTAGTGTTAAGACACTCCATTCTCTTTCAACAAATCTGTTCCCCATTTTCCTCCGAATTGAGGCATTGCGTGTTGAGTGGCGGAACTCAACGCCATGCTTTGCCTTGTTACCAAACCCAAGAAATGAAAATACTAAATTTTACATCTAAATCTGAATAATTTTGCAAATGCCATATAAAGCTTACGAATATACGAGTATTTAAGTTTCAATTCTACAAAACGGTTCGTTCAATTCTTATGAAGCTATTAATTACATTTTACAACCAAAAATCACACCGTAAGGTTTTGACAAGGTCAAATCAAGCGCTATGTAATACATCAATCGCCATTAACACATAGCGACATGACCTCACATGGAATTATTGTCGGCTCTCACTTTCAATTGTTTTAATGAAATTACACCTTGTGCAATAAAAGGTCGTTTAGATGAGAACGATTATTTTATATTTTTTAATTGCGTATCGTTTATGGACTTCTTTATGTACCTGATTGATGTATAGGTTAATTATTTTTGGCAACTTTATAATTTATAATATTTATCACAGCCATAACACCTATAACATTACTGTGGAGCGTATCTAACCGATATTGTCTAGAAGCACAGTAGTTTGCCACTATTTGTATTAAAATTGTTGTTTTAGCAATATTTCAAAAATTTCAATGACTTTCTTACACTTATGATTCTTATCTTTATGATATTAACATTTTCTGTTACATGTTAGTTAAGAGTTCTACCACTGACCATAATGTTATCTTTTAGTGTATTCCTAATTCTGAAAACAAAGTACGACGTAACCTTTAACCCTAAAGTATCTGTGTTTACGCATATTCCATATTTTGCGTGATTGACGAGAATTTAGTGTTAAGACACTGCGCTTACATTTTCTTGGTGCACTATTTTAAAAAAGCCTATTAAGCATTAATATTTTATGCCTCATTATTTTATCAGTCTATGAATAATAATTATTAGTCGATAACTTAACCCTTCAATACAGCTTATAATAATGCAATATGGCTTATAAATCATTAGATCAATTAAACATGGTACATTATCCTGTTTTATGGTACGTCTTTTATAGGTACCGAATATGTCAAGAATCGATTTAAATTTGAGTGAAGGATAGCAATAGAAATATAACAATCCTATAGTAAAAATCGATTCTTAAAATAAAATATGTAATATATATTTTGACATTATCATTATTAGTCAGGAAATGTCAGATTGAACGTGATCGCTATTGTTTTAAATCTCACTCGGAACAATATTTATATTTATAGCAAAGTATTTTATACATATAAAAGACATGTTGTTGCTTCAGGGTCTAGTTTAAAAAAGTGACGTGAAAACTGCAACCCAATATTGTTTTTTATTATTTTATACTCGTATATTATTGCTTGACGCTGTATCCCGCACATAACAGAGTATGCAGACGGAACCAGAGATTCTAGTGTTAAGATATTTCGTTCTCTTTTAAAATTTCCGTTCCCCACTTTCAGCCGAATTAAGGCATTTACGGCGGCGGAACTCAACGCCGCGCTTTGCCTTGTTATCAGAGCGAGGAAATGAAAATACTAAGCAATATGAAATATCTAAAAATAATGGAGAACAGAGTAATGTTAGTAAATAATAAATAATACAATTATTTAAGGGTTAAAAAACCTTGCCAAAATCAATGTAGCGGCCACGCTTGATTGGATTGCGCTGACAAGTATTACAAATCAAAAATTGATGACTCAATCTGTACGAGTATATAACTTATTGATACGTGATTGATAAAGAAATATCATATTTCATTCATGTTTACCCGAAATTTTTATTTGTCTTGCACTGACAGCCAATTTACCGATGGAAATGATTTATTTGATATTTCATTATGGATTGCCAATAGATTGACCTTCAGATTGTTTATTTTATATTTGCATTACATATAGCGTAATGCTATGAGTAAATATACATTAAGCACTTACTTGGAAGAAACTGATACAGTAATAGTCTTTCTTTGTAAATTCACTTTCATGTAATTATTATTATTATCTGCGTTAAATAAAAGTATATATAGCATTATCGGCGTTGAGTTCCGCCACTCAACACGCAATGCCTCAATTCGGCGAAAAGTGGGGAACGGAAATGTTGAAAGAGAATGGAGTGTCTTAACACTAGGTTCTCTGGTTCCCTCTGCCTACCCTGCTATATGCGGGTTACAGCGTGAAGTTAATATATATATA
>JAKGSA010000549.1:168473-182309 GCA_033558755.1 Philaethria dido
TATATATATATATATATATATATATATATATATATATATTCATTATCGTTTAATTAAAATAAATATTTTGCTTAATAGCTTCATTAATTTTGACTCTTAGGTGAATATAATGTCAGTGTCCCGTTTCTAGCATATGGCTGAGTAAATAGTTAATATTTTGTAGCAACAAAAATACTTTGTACAATAGCTCTACTTTTGAAATAAGAGAAATTTATGTCCCTGTTTGTACTTGGCCCTATACATTATCAAACGCGATCACCGCCCAACTATCTAATTTCTATTCTAACTACAATTTAATTAATAGTCACTTGTTGAGAACGATTTCAAACTTGATTTATAAACCGATTGACCTGTATTTTAATATCGATTAAAATACATAAGTCGATTAAAAGAACAAGCTAGCTATGTTTCCGCTTTAGTTTGTAATTTGTTTTGACAAATGCGTTCGTGTATTGCTGTTTGTGTGTTTATATTTTTAATTGTCGATTTTATATCGATCATTATCGATTTTATCTTTTATCATGTAACAAATACTGTTATATGTTTGATAGGGTTTCGAATAGTATAATTTAATCATAAAAAGGAAGTAATACAAAAGACCTATATTTACTAACAAATTCGATGGAAGCGAAGAATTCAAGATCGAGCTCAGTGGCGTACTATTGAATCGGCCATGTACTCCAGCCATGAATGGAGATGAGCTAATGATGATGATTTTTTTGAATTACTTAGAAGTTATATTAATTGTTGTTTAAGTTCACAGGCTTATTCCAGTGTTTTTTTTTTAACTTCACGCTGTAAACCGCATATAGCAGGGTAGGCAGAGGGAACCAGAGAACCTAGTGTTAAGACACTACATTCTCTTTCAACAATTCCGTTCCCTACTTTCCGCCGAATTGAGGCAATGCGTGTTGAGTGGCGGAATTCAACGCCGCGCTTTGCCTTGTTACCAAACCCAAGAAATAAATTATTAATTAAATTCCAGTGTTATGCGATATATTCATTCAGTGACGAATCTCTCTCTGAAATATTTCTCAAATTTGTTACATATATACTCTATCATCGTTTGCATTTTAATCATAAAGTATTGTGATTGACCACAATGATATGGTAATGAGATACATCCTAACTGCGTCGAAGAGGCGGTATACATTTTAAAGTATTCAAATATGTAAATAACCTTCTATACCTATAATTGCAAACCGTGCTAAAAGTTATGGCTGTAAAACCAAGGTTCGATTAAGTATTTAAAATAATGGTAAAAATTTAACGATTTACGAAATTGTAAATAATACCTTAATAAATGTCAAGGAAAATTAATAATTATAACCATGAATTTTATACATTTAAGAAATATTCCCAAAACACGTTATTACCTTTTACAAACAGGTGTTCGGAAGCTAATAAATATGAACATAATTACTAGTTATAGCTTTATTCTTCAATTCAAGGCAAGAGCGCTAATTTTTTGTCTATTTACTGAGAACTGTTCCTTCGAATGCGTAAATATGTAAGTGTGGTTATAGCGGCATATGAATGTAATAATCATTTTCACTATACCGATACATTTTTTTTCTCATATTATAAGGAAAATCCCATCTCAAGTTGACGAGTAAATTATTTCTATCTTTGCTGACGGAAAATATTTATGTACATCAGTTATGGAAACAACTTTAATGTAATGCAAAACTGTAAACTGTAATTTTTATGTAGCAGTACTGTAGTTTTTATCTAGCAACTAGGTGGCAGTAAGAGCCTGTTACATAAATATAAGTGACCGAACTTGAATGAAAATGAAATTTTCTCACAAATACGAAAATGCTCCCAGAAAAGCCTCCAGGATGCGTAACAAGGCGATTGTGATAATAAAATTAGTCTCATATTAAATGAAAATATTTTAAACGGATTAATACATACATACATAGCTTCACGCTGTATTCCGCATATAGCAGGGTAGGCAGAGAGAACTTAGTGTTAAGACACTCCGTTCCTCACTTTCCGCCGAATTGAGGAATCGGATTAATCGCATATATTTTAGCATTCGGAAATAAATATTTAGAAATCCGACGTTTCACATACTTTAAAGTAGTCTATAGTCGCAGGACAATTCTTCCTAAAAAAGAGAGAGGGAAAATCGAAAAACTAAAAGAAAAAATATATAGCTGCTATTTATGCATATCCAGACAATAACAAGATACAATCTTAGCATTCTTGTCATAATTATCCTAATGAACCGTTTAAGCAATTACAATTAACTAAATTTCCGGCATATACAAATTAAAACGCTAATGCCTCCGGCAAAAATATTATGGTTCGTTAAATTGATTTTATATGAGTAACCCAATATTTTTTTTATTATTTGAAGATTTCATTTCATGTTTTTTACTAATTATTTAATAAATTTGATCTAGATCTCAATATTTACTTTGTGGCTTAGCCTCAAGGAATGGGTTATTTAATTTCTACAACTGTATCAACTAAACTGCTGAACTTGGAACTGATCAAAATTTAATTTAACAACCATAATTATTCCTTTGCTAATATTTCGTAAAAGAATGTGTAACGCTGAAAATCTATAAGTATATTACAAATATATCTCCATGCACGATGTCTATCATTGATAGTTTTTTCCGACGTGTTTTAGTATAACTGTATGAAATTTCCATAAAATAAAGGAGTGGAAAAATTGACGCCTGTCGTGGCGCAGAGGCACAAGCGTGCGACTGTAAACGCGACAGGTTGTGGGTTCGATTCCCAGTCCAGGAAATGTAAAATTTATTATTTTCATTTTTGGGTTTGGTAACAAGGCAAAGCGCGGCGGTGAGTTCCGCCACTCAACACGCAATGCCTCAATTCGGTGAAAAGTGGGGAACGGAATTGTTGAAAGAGAATGGAGTGTCTTAACACTAGGTTCTCTAGTTCCCTCTGCCTACCCTGCTATATGCAGGTTAGAGCGTGAAGTTAAAAAAAAAAGTCTTCATATATATATCTATATTTTAAGAATGTCAGACACCTAAACTGTATGTTTACAAATATTGTCAAAAACACAAGCGCTTGCGCACCTCGAAGCTATGCCACTAATGTGACGTCTTCACACCGATGACTGGCTAATTTGGCTGACGCGTGAAACGATAATTGCGCTTCGCTTGATAGATGAGCTTAGTTATGACAGACCAGATCTGTATTTTGATGGAGTTTCGTAATGTTTTTAAAAGAGTATAGTTTTTTTTACCTAAAATTTCGTTTCTGTGTATATATTAATTGGGGAGGATTTTGGGTGTAAGATGTGTAACAATTGTTGTATTTTACATATGTATCCTCACATTAATTTTAAACATTTAAACATGCTACTGGAGATGTATATTCATAGAAAGTACTCTGTAGCATCGAACGACTTGTTCGTTTAAAAAAAATCGATATGAGAAAAAACAGGTAACGCTATGTTTTATAAATAATTATACAGTGTCTTTTGTTCTAAAATAACTTTTTGTGGTCAAATAAGTTTATAATAAAAATATGTATAATTTATAATATATATTTTAGTATGAACTGCAAATATTATAAAGCTTATTAGAACAGCTAAATAAAAGTCATCAAACTTCAGCAAGACCAAAGCTTAAAACTGGAACTTCGAAAGCTTTAAACGAAACTTTAGACGTTAGAAATAGCACGCAATAGTAGCAATATAGCGTCTGCGTTCACGGATACCATGAAACGCGGTCGGATGGTGCTGCTTATGCAAATCGTATAGGCAATTACTACAAAAGAAATGGTCCTATACTCCTCACGAGAACCGTGCGATGCCTTTTGGGGTTAAACTTAAATAAGTCCATTGTCTATCAGTCCAGGTCTATTAATTGTAGTGGTTTAGGCCATGTGTGAATGTAACGTTTCGTTTCGATCTAATGATTTTGCAAGATACACGGCCGCCTCGTAATCGACATTCGACGTAATTAAGATGGCATTTGTTAGAACTAAGGACTGTAAGTCCGTATAACGATCTAACCTTTCTCTAGTGTTACACTGTTCCAACGATTAGTGTTTTATCTTTATGTGTACTTTGTATTTAATTATTTGTTTTGTGTTCTGAATACATATATGTATGTTTATATTTGAATTCATTTGTATTGTAGGTGGGTGCTACATATACAATATATAATACAGGCATATATAAATATATTTGAAAAATATGAACATTAGGAGAAAAATATTTTTTTTAAACTTTTTTTAAGTTGGTTACTTGTTAATGACCAAGTAAGATAATAGATATAAATTAAACATTTTTAAAATATTTGTATTTTAAAACGAAATAAAAACATTGAATAAGTAATTCCTTGAAAACTATACGAGGAGACTGGTTTAAATAGCATAGTAGCAGCTAGACCATCACACCGAATTCCTGTATACAAACTGGCAAATGGCAAGATTATTTAAAGCGAGGCAGGTGGTTGGTTAAATTGAGATGTTCGTTAGGCCATAATGGTATGTATCGCGTCAATCTCTCGCGGTTATTTCTGTCGCCCGCCACCATTGCATAGTGTGATTGGGTGCGCGCCCAAGCCTCTTATTTTTAATGCTCCAGGATTTTCTGTGAATTCCATTGACATAGATTATAAATGTTCTTGTTTAAGTTGAAAGTGGTACGTTTTTTGCGTTATAAATGATATATGAAAAGAGTATTTTAGGTAATCCAAAAATATTAATTCTATACGAGTCTCTTCAGGGAAGACTAAATTTATTGGATTTTGAGGTTCTGATATACAACCAAGTGTTTTATTGTATTACCTTTAAAAGTTATTTATGTATAAATATTAAACATCCAAAGTCATTATACTCGACTATCATCAATAATTTTGAACTCGTTAACATACATCTCATAGGCAATAAAAACCTTAGAATTGGTAAAGATCGTTAATTCTCGAGTATTCCTGCTAAATGGCAGAATTAAAGCACTAAATCCACTAAATCGGTAGAGAGACAGCATAATATGAAAATATATATCTTCTTGTTTTATATACATTTTTATTAGTTTTCTTTTCTATCAATAGTATGCCATTAGAGTCGATTGTACAAGAATTGTAAGTATCTAATGTGTTAAAGGGAATATGCTCACTATTACCCACTGAATAGGAATACTGAATACATGAAACGAAATAACGCGTAAAGAATAACTTTTGTAACTGGTATTACGTCACTTTCTTTAAGAACTTTTTTGATCTCTAAAATCGAAAATATATTAATACAATATCAAAAAGCTAAAATAAAGAAATTAGAAATAAAATAACAATATATTAATAAGTAACTTAAAAGCATCGAATAGCATTATTCTACAATTTCAGTGGACAACAAGACGATATCAGCAGTCGGTACATAGAATTGATTAGCGAGCGCATTTGAAACGATACCACGAGCCTTAATTAATTAACTTAGCCGTGACGACACGAGCCTTTATATTAGCTCTGCTAACTTATCCTAGTATTAAACTTTGAATAAGATAGATTTATGAGACACTTTTGCTATAAGAAATTGTAATTGAATTGTATTTTATTAACATCACTATGTTGATTGGAGTTGTTTTATTTTTTTACGCTTAAAGGTATAGGTATACTCGTATGATAAACATCTACATAGGTTATTAACAAAAACATTTCTATGAATAAGATCTATGAATAATTAAGTACTATAATAATTATTAATGTAATTTAATCATAACAGGTACAGTGGAACAGCGTTTCACTGTCAACGCGATTGCTTATGGGTTCGATTGCCAGAGAAGAATATATAAATTATTTTTATTTCTTCCCTCTGATGAGACAAAGCGCGGCTTTAAGTTTCGCCATTTATCTCAAAATTTCTCGACTTGTTTGATTTATCGAAACTCGTTAAAAATAGTTCAGCTTTATCATTTCTTTATATATAAACCTTATCCTTACAATAACGAACTTAAATTATAAAAAAATGGTGCTACCTTTTGGAAATTATGCGGGTACATACATTTTTTGATTGATTTTTATATTTACGTGGATATACTAGTAGTCCCGTTGACACGTAAAACTGTAAACTGAGTCATTCTATTCAAAAGTATTTCACACGTATACCATATGTTTGACACACATGGTATGTGTATATACTTATTTAATTATTTTAATACTTAGCGCGCAATGCCTCAATTCGGGGGAAAGTGGGGAACGGAGTGTCTTAACACTAGGTTCTCTCTGCCTACCCTGCTATATACGGAATATAGCGTGAAGCTATGTATGTATGTTAATTTAACGCACTTTTTCCGTAAAGTTTTTAAAAATATCAAATTTCACAGTTTCCTCTACATCCTAATATGACTATAGTAATAATCTTTTAACTAAAATTCATCGTAAGACCATATAAAATGACTGAAAGTCACATTTGAATTTATAAATGCTATATTTAATCACTTTAATGGCTCTTCGTGTAAGCATAAAATAATCGCTCAGCTTAACAAACCGCGTTAGAATCAGTTAGGGGCGTGTAAGAAGTTCGTGAGCACATTTGTACTGAATAATATCCGGACCACTCGCCCATTATATTTCTATTAGATAATTGCAAACCTTTATCTTATGTAATGTGTTTTCTGTTCGAGTGGTTTACTATATTTTATTATTTTCACTTATTTGTTTTATAATAATAAATTGATGATTATTTTTCTAGTGGCAACAAGTATGGAGCTAGTCTAAGTGAACTTGGATATAAGTTCCTGTCCTTCTAGAAATGTTTAGTTCGATAGGTATTGACGATGGTTTTAGATATTTAAAATGCAGCATTTGTTTCACTTTCCAACCTGTTCTAACTGGAACGTAGAGTTATCAATATTTGTCACACAATTAAACAAATGTACTTTACGAACTTTTTTGATAAATATATTTTAAGCATAGGTTTAAAAATATTATTATAAATCATTATTAATTAATATTTATATTTTGTGCTTAATACTACTGAATTAATTTCAAATACATTTCACACAAATTAAGTACCTATTTTTTTTAAAAAGTCTTTTTACATAGATAACTATAACAGTTTTACTTAAAGTTGATTACCTCAAGTTCTAGCAAGTGACAGTTTCGTTAGTTAAATAATTTAAATTGAAAATCCATATCAAGTTAATTCAATACATATGTATTGTATTTACAATAATTTTAAAATGTATTACTCTTATAAAATTATTTTATCGAAAGATTTAAGCCATCATATTTTAATCCATCCTCTTTCATGGATTTAGAAAGTATCTCCTTACACTTCGCGGCGGGTCCATTAGAGTCTGGATTTATTCTATATCTAATCGATATAATCAGGTGGCCGCTCGGTTATTGTTTATCGATATTTCAAAAGCCTAGAAAGTATCGATAGAATCGGTTAATTATAACAATGTATGTTCCTTAAGTGGCCAGAGTGACATCGATTTTTTGACAATGGCTTAGAATTTCACCGGCGGTAATACTATATCGATTATACGCAGATAACAAAATGTGATTGATGCTAAATACGTAATACGAGATTGCATGTCATCATTGTAACGTTAGTTTCGCTCTTAATAAGCTCTTTCTAACACAAAAACCGCATTGTTTCAAAAAACACGAAAAACTTGGGATAGACGATTCAGAAAATAATACCTTAAAAAAGTTTTGTATCTTCCATTTCTCTATAGAATATGTAAATAATGTTGATTCTCTTGATTTAGCAGGTTAGTAATGATATTTTAAATAATTTAAATATCACAACATATATATGACTTCAGAAACCTAGAAAATTAATTGTAATAACTAACCATAACTATAAAAGCTACTGGATTTGAACCTGAAACTTGCTAATAAACGTCATAGTCAAGTATGACAATATATCAAAAATAGCAGAACAGAGAAGCTTTCTTAGCCTATTGTAAGCGAAGTCTAGAAATTACCGAAGTATCAAAATTCGATCCACTAAAGATTAGTATCTCACTGAGTAGGTTGTTTAAATAGTCAATTGTTCGAGTTATATTTCTTGTATATTATTTATCAGAGACCAGAGTTCAGAATAATGTTAAGTGGCGACTATATTTTGTATATTCAAAATATCAACTTCAATTGTGAACTATATAAATAATTTCTCACGCTCTTTCAAATACAGGCTTAAAGGGATGTCTTTGAATCGTCTTTGAATCCTACTCAAATGCATATTTATATTATCTAGTGGACTAGTTTATAAGATATGTATTGGCTTAGCAACGTGTATGTCAAACACAGTGTATAATATGTATTTTATTCATTTTTAACCAATTTCAAAAAAAGGAGGAAGTTCTCGATACGACTTGTTTTGGGCATGACTTTTTACTGGGTGAACCAACTTTATGATTATTTTTTATATGATAAGTAGTGCTTCTGATATGTTACTGTTTAAATTTAGTAAAGATTGGACAAGTAGTTTTTGAATAATTATAAAAAGTATAATACAAAGTATAGTACATTTTATTTGAAATGGATTTTCTCTTCTCTTTAAAAAATTAAATATATGTATGTCTTATACACTATTATAAGAAATATTGGCTTTTTGCAGTTCTTTTTCATATAGGCTACATATATCCATTATTCCATACTCCTTTGTTCGTATAATTTTCTTGAAAAAAGGTCCTAACTTTATCCACCATACCTTATTTTTTTAGATTAAAATAATATCTATATAGGTAATTACTTAAGCGCGTCACTCACATTCGCAATTCAGCAGTTGTCGATTCAAATCTCACTACTTTTAAAAAAAAATACGATATTCAATTTTTTATGGTCCAATATACCTAACTATATAAAAAAAAACAATATATATTTACAGAAATATTATTAATACAAGCTTGCAAGTGTACAACCAGCCTTAGAACTGGCATTTCACCAGGAACGCTACAATTTCTTATCGATTGCGGGTACATTATGTTACTATTAACTGTTTTATGGATACCCGTGGGTGTGTAATGCCTCGCTAAATGACAATACACTCTACATATGCTACACATAATTTCTTGACTCTCTCTTAGAAATGAAATGACCATTATATTTATCGTTAAACTAAGAAAGATTTCTAATTCTAATATTAGTTTATTCTTAATGTCATATGTATTTGATACTGTATATGTAAAAGTTACTGCAAAAAACAGTTTTATGCCGTAAAATTGCAGTTAACGTGTTACTAATGGAATGTGGTAAATACGTATTCAAATTTCACAAGGAAATGAGATATTTATCCAATCCAATGAGATATTTTTCCAATATATAGTTAAATTCTTAAACCCAATGTGGTTTTCCGAAATGTATACTTATTTTGCGAAATTAAAAAGAAAATACCTCAAGACAAAAAATCACAGTGGAGGCAGTTAAAAATCATCAATCACTTAATATCGTTATGATATTGTCAATGATTATTAAGATTGTATGAATATTCTAATATGATTATTATTTTCCTACAGTATTCAAACGGTTTGACATCAACCACCAGCCCTCTACAGCGCCGAATTTTGGATTTTCAAAGGTAATTGCAAATTTTAATCACTTTAATTTTTATGATTATATTATTTTATAAGTAGGTACTTATCAATTTACTGGCCTTTATCTATCAAGGGACAAGTAATTAGCTATTTTAATGTTCAATTAAGCATTTATGCTTAAAGAGGAAACATGTCTTTGATAGTATTAACAAATTACCGGACGATAAATGAAAAAAAAAATTTTATATCTCATTCAAATCTTATACCAGGACAGGAATAATGTACATGTTTTTAAAAGTAATGAACCATCTGCTTCTCAATTTTTATTTTAACATTAATAATAAATAAAAAAAAATAATATTATAAGCAGACAAAGTTTAATATTGTAATATCAGTACTTTCAAAAATAAATCTTAAGAAATAACTTAAAGAAGACTTTACTGTACAATTCTTGTGTTTCCCACGCCGCATTGTGTTATACAAATTGGTACGCTTTATCATTGTCCGTCCCTTTCTGACATATAACGTTATAATACAAAGGAAAGAGATGAAATCAATACAGATTTATTTCAATTCGAGTAAACTACGTTATTAAATGGGCGTGGCTCCTTAAAACCTCTTATTAACTTCGATTTAGGGATCTTTGAACTAAACTTCAAAGCGCTTTATGAATACGGACATAATTTCTTAAATATTAGACAATTCATTTTTCTTCATATTTATTGACATGAAGAAATATAATACAGTAAAACTAGATATGTATCGATCTTATCACTTTCTTTGATCCCGCAATGTACATTGATGTAAGAAATTTAAATCACTTTCTACGTACTTATGTAAGTAAATCATCTGATCGTTTTCTATATTCATTTTTTTTTAAATAAAATAAAAAAAAATAAAGAAATAGTCCTTCATAATAAAAAAATAAATGAATAAAATAAACCATTTAAATAATTAATAAATAGCAATGTTTCATGAATTTACGAAACGAGTGAATTTAAATCGCAGGTATAAAATATATTTTCATAATATAAAAAAGTAAATTTTTTTCTTAGAATAAAACTCATTTTTTTATTTACAGTTTCCAAGTAATATAAAATCTAGTACCTAAATATTTTTCGCAGATACAACACTCTACTATTAGCAAGTACTTCCTGTATTTATTGTTATTCCATTTCTATTTCACCCAATCCTAGTTATACGGTTATCAGTTCTGATTACTGATAAAATATTAAATCTAAACGTTCAAACATGGTGTGAAACGAGTATAAACGTATATCACCGCACTTTACTATTATAGCTGCCTCACAATGCCTATATCGTTCTCGTTATTATGAAAGTGAAACGTTGTTTGAATATTTGATTGTAAGTTACAGCACTATTCACACCTAAAGTACGATTTGGCTATCAAAAATGATATATCATAAATTAAACCATTGGGGCGCAATGATTCTAGACGAAATTGGTTATAGGTTTGATTCCCATTCAGAGAGATGAGCATATTTAAAATATTTTAACTTTCCTGGTGTTCGAAATCTTGCGGAATATGTCTTAACACTAGGATCTTCCTGACAACTCCGCTATGCAGGATAAAGCTTGCTATAAAAAAAAAGAAAGTGACTCTCTCTTGGTGTACCTACACCTAGTACCTACACTATAGACATCTCTATAATAAAAATATAGCAATGATTTTATTTTTTTTTCAAGAAAGAAAATTATCTACTCGAGTTGCACGGAGAAAAAGCAATAAACTGTGTACCTCTTAATTATATATCTATTGGCGTATTTTCATTATGCGGTAAATGTATGAATGTCATTACCTTCCAGTATATCAATCAATCTATCAATGTATAAAAATATTTCAACGCTGTTTTGATCAATTTCTGTTAACAACAGAAATTGATTGCTTGCAAATATGCATGCACAGGGACATTTTTTTTTATAAATACATATATATATATTAATTTTGATGTTATTACAATCAACACCCGATGAACGCGATGAGTACTAAGTATTTTAAATAATTAATATAAATTTGTTCAGTTTCCTTTAGTTTCTATTTTAAAGTAATTTCTTTTTATTGGTATGTAGGTAGATGCCTTTCTTATGTTACAAAAACTGCAGTAGTAAACATATATAAAAAATATGTTATTATGTAATTATATATGAACAACCTTTTTATACAATTAAGTATGAGCGAAAACGGTAAATTCGAAATCATTAATGATTTCCTACTAATACAAGGTCTTATACGAAAAACTATAAAATGTTATTGTACATTTATAATAATTTGTTTTTTAATTTAATTATTCTAAGTCTAAGTTATTTTTTTCTTAGCAACGACCTTGTTTAAAACAAAAATACATCTTTGAATCAATATTTTGAGTGAAATGTCCGATAATCAGTCATGATATTAGGAAGCTTTTACATTCTAAAAACAAATTCAAAATTGATATTCGATTATTCGTCATTCTATTCTTACCATATAGACTGTTTTACTTTTGGTTCAAATTTGGTGAGTTGAACATAAAATATAAGCGGATAACAAAATAGTGTGTCTTGAACACTTATTGGACTACAAAATTTACAAAAATGTAAAAAGAAATAAAATTTCACGTTGTTATTCAGTTCTACTTTTCACAGGAATTCGAGACATCTTTCGTTGAGTGGCGAAACTCAAAGCTACACTTTGTCACACAAGAGTGTGTAAATGAAAATAATTTAAATGTATGGTAGCCTTATGGTGATCGAACATGCTACCATCGCGTTTGATATACACTGTCCCACTGCGCCACGATGATATTAAAAACGTCTTTAACAATATTATTTTGTTCTCAGGCGCTAAACGGCTTCTTAATGATGATGACACAGAATGGAAAACTGTTATACATATCGGATAACGCTGCTGAATACCTCGGACATTCCATGGTAAGTAATTCTAAGAAATTTGCTAACCAGACTATTAAAATATTTATTACATCAAATACGGTTTAAATCCATAACCATCGCGTTTTATGTTATCATCGCATATCACTCGGGGTACAATCGTGGATCGCGGTCTGATTGATCTGCTTCTAGGCTAAAATTAACTTAATATTGCACGTATTTATTTTAGTGCCTATATAAAACAAGTTTAACTAACACTATACGAAATTAGTTTATAATACTCCTTACCCGCATATAGCAGGGTAGGCAGGGGGACCCAGAGAACCTAGTGTTAAGACACTCCATTCTCTTTCAACAATTCCGTTCCCCACCTTCCGCCGAATTGAGGCTTGCGTGTTGAGTGACGGAACTCAACGCCGCGCTTTGTCTTGTTACCAAACCCAAGAATTGAAAATATTAAATTTTACATTTCCTGGAGTGGGAATCGAACCCACAACCTGTCGCGCTTACAGTCGCACGCCACGACAGGCGTTTATAATACTGTAATATTTATTTTGAAAATAATATTTTTTTCCCAAATATAATTACGTTGCCCTAGCAATATGTCACTTCATAGAAGTGTTTATTAAGGACATGTATGTAATATTTATTCAATAATTTAATTCTAATGCATTAATTAAAACGTTATTAATTAACACAATATCAATATAAATGATAATAACTTCACAGAATAAAGCAGTATGTCACATAATATTATAACAATACAAAAAGTAAACCAATACAATGACCATTCAAAAAAATATAAATTTTCAATATTGAAAAATTAGAAACACGCCTGTACTTATTATAACAATATATATTCTTTATTGCACTTTGTTAAAACAATTAATATAGTATAAACAATATTGTTGGCAAAGGTGGACTTATTTCTAATAGAAATTTCTTCCAGTCAACCTATGGGTATGAGAGCAAGAGTAAAACATTTGCAGGTGTAAAAATGCAAGAATCTATATACACACAAATATAAACATACATATACATATATAAATAAAATACATAATATAAATATAGATTCACATACACACATACATATATATAAATACACACATATATAAATATATATATAAACTATAAATATAGTATAATGATAAATCTTTATTACAGAATATGTCTGGCAGCAGATGATTAGTTATTAACGGTAACTTTTCCTAAAAAGTACTTTTTAACTCTTGCCTTAAATATGTCTGCTGATGTACTCTGCTGAATTGATGTAGGTAATTTATTCCAAAGGAGGGCAGCGCATACTGTAAAGGATTCTTTTCCAAATCTTTTGTTACTAATAGGTATGTCCAGCATATGCGTAAGGCAAGGCCGCCTGGAACGGGTTGAGTTAGGAAGAAGGCTGAATCGAGAAATGAGGTAAGTAGGGGAATACGGATTATTAAGGATATTAAAAAGTGCAGAGAGGA
>JAKGSA010000550.1:0-28032 GCA_033558755.1 Philaethria dido
AAATAATATTATAAGCAGACAAAGTTTAATATTGTAATATCAGTACTTTCAAAAATAAATCTTAAGAAATAACTTAAAGAAGACTTTACTGTACAATTCTTGTGTTTCCCACGCCGCATTGTGTTATACAAATTGGTACGCTTTATCATTGTCCGTCCCTTTCTGACATATAACGTTATAATACAAAGGAAAGAGATGAAATCAATACAGATTTATTTCAATTCGAGTAAACTACGTTATTAAATGGGCGTGGCTCCTTAAAACCTCTTATTAACTTCGATTTAGGGATCTTTGAACTAAACTTCAAAGCGCTTTATGAATACGGACATAGTTTCTTAAATATTAGACAATTCATTTTTTCTTCATATTTATTGACATAAATATAATATAAATAATATAAATATAATACAGTAAAACTAGATATGTATCGATCTTATCACTTTCTTTGATCCAGCAATGTACATTGATGTAAGAAATTTAAATCACTTTCTACGTACTTATGTAAGTAAATCAACTGATCGTTTTCTATATTCATATTTTCTTAAATAAAATAAAAAAAAATAAAGAAATAGTCCTCCATAATAAGAAAATAAATGAATGAAATAAACCATTTAAATAATTAGTAAATAGCAATGTTTCATGAATTTACGAAACAAGTGAATTTAAATCGCACATATGAAATATATTTTCATAATATAAAAAAGTAATTTTTTTTCTTAGAATAAAACTCATTTTTTTATTTACAGTTTCCAAGTAATATAAAATCTAGTACCTAAATACTATTAGCAAGTACTTCCTGTATTTATTGTTATTCCATTTCTATTTCACCCAATCCTAGTTATACGGTTATCAGTTCTGATTACTGATAAAATATTAAATCTAAACCTTCAAACATGGTGTGTAACGAGTATAAACGTATATCACCGCACTTTACTATTATAGCTGCCTCACAATGCCTATATCGTTCTCGTTATTATGAAAGTGAAACGTTGTTTGAATATTTGATTGTAAGTTATTGTACAGCACTATTCACACCTAAAGTACGATTTGGCTATCAAAAATGATATATCATAAATTAAACCATTGGGGCGCAATGGGACAGCGTCTGATTCTAGACGAAATTGGTTATAGGTTCGATTCCCATTCAGAGAGATTAGCATAATTAAAATATTTTAATTTTCCTGGTGTTCGAAATCTTGCGGAATATGTCTTAACACTAGGATCTTTCTGACTACTCCGCTATGCAGGATAAAGCTTGCTATAAAAAAAAAGAAAGTGACTCTCTCTTGGTGTACCTACTCCTAGTACCTACACTATAGACATCTCTATAATAAAAATATAGCAATGATTTTATTTTTTTTTCAAGAAAGAAAATTATCTACTCGAATTGCACGGAGAAAAAGCAATAAACTGTGTAATACCTCTTAATTCTATTGGCATATTTTTCATAACGCGGTAAATGTATGAATATCATTACCTTCCAGTATATCAATCAATCTATCAATGTACAAAAATATTTCAACGCTGTTTTGATCAATTTCTGTTGTCATATTTGGTTGCAAATATGCATGCATAGGTACATTTGTTTAATTTTGATGTTATTACAATCAACACCTGATGAACGCGATGAGTAAGTAACTAAGTATTTTAAATAATTAATATAAATTTGTTCAGTTTCCTTTAGTTTCTATTTTAAAGTAATTTTTTTTTATTGGTATGTACGTAGATGCCTTTCTTATGTTACAAAAACTGCAGTAGTAAACACTCATAAACATATATAAAAAATATGTTATTATGTAATTATATATGAACAACCTTTTTATACAATTAAGTATGAGCGAAAACGGTAAATTCGAAATCATTAATGATTTCCTACTAATACAAGGTCTTATACGAAAAACTATAAAATGTTATTGTACATTTATAATAATTTGTTTTTTAATTTAATTATTCTAAGTCTAAGTTATTTTTTTCTTAGCAACGACCTTGCTTAAAACAAAAATACATCTTTGAATCAATATTTTGAGTGAAATGTCCGATAATCAGTCATGATATTAGGGAGCTTTTACATTTTAAAAACAAATTCAAAATAGATATTCGATTATTCGTCATTCTATTCTTACCATATAGACTGTTTTACTTTCAGTTCAAATTTGGTGAGTTGAACATAAAATATAAGCGGATAACAAAATAGTGTGTCTTGAATACTTATTAGACTACAAAATTTACAAAAACGTTGTTGTTCAGTTTTCTACTTTTCACAGGAATTCGAGACATCTTTTGTTGAGTGGCAAAACTCAAAGCTGCACTTTGTCACAAAAGAGTGTGTAAATGAAAATAATTTAAATGTATGGTGGCCTTATGGTGATCGAACATGCTACCATCGCGTTTGATATACACTATGCCACTGCGCCACGATGATATTAAAAACGTCTTTAACAATATTATTTTGTTCTCAGGCGCTAAACGGCTTCTTAATGATGATGACACAGAATGGAAAACTGTTATACATATCGGATAACGCTGCTGAATACCTCGGACATTCCATGGTAAGTAATTCTAAGAAATTTGCTAACCAGACTATTAAAATATTTATTACATCAAATACGGTTTGAATCCATAACCATCACGTTTTATGTTATCATCGCATATCACTCGGGGCACCACAATGGTGGATCGCGGTCTGATTGATCTGCTTCTAGGCTAAAATTAATTTAATATTGCCCGTATTTATTTTAGTGCCTATATAAAACAAGTTTAACTAACACTATACGAAATTAGTTTATAATACTTCTTACCCGCATATAGCAGGGTAGGCAGGGGGACCCAGAGAACCTAGTGTTAAGACACTCTATTCTCTTTCAACAATTCCGTTCCCCACCTTCCGCCGAATTGAGGCATTGCGTGTTGAGTGACGGAACTCAACGCCGCGCTTTGTCTTGTTACCAAACCCAAGAATTGAAAATATTAAATTTTACATTTCCTGGAGTGGGAATCGAACCCACAACCTGTCGCGTTTACAGTCGCACGCCACGACAGGCGTTTATAATACTGTAATATTTATTTTGAAAATAATATTTGTTTCCCAAATATAATTACGTTGCCCTAGCAATATGTATGTCACTTCATAGAAGTGTTTATTAAGGACATGTATGTAATATTTATTCAATAATTTAATTCTAATGCATTAATTAAAACGTTATTAATTAACACGATATTAATATAATGAACAGAATAAAGCAGTATAACAATACAAATACTAAACTAATACAATGAACATTTAAAAAAATATAAATTTTCAATATTGAAAAATTAGAAACACGCCTGTACTTATTATAACAATCCGCTAATACATCAAAAAATCAATATGAATCGTTTAATTTTCCTCAAAGCCAGCCGGTGGGTCGATACAAATCGTACCGGTGACCCCAAATCGTTAGCCGCAGAGTGGATAAATTAATCACAGCGTTTTATTGTTCGCCGCGCCCGCACACCGGCCCTACAGGTTGATTCATAAACTTTGTTTCATATTAATTAAATATTTGACTGTTACTCTTGTTTATTTACTGTACTGTATAAATGTTGATGGTTACGCTTTGTTAACCAACTTGAATGAAAAGAGTAATATGCAATATATCTTAAAATTAGGTATAGGGTGATAATTTCGGGTCATCTTATTGTTATAACAATAGATTAATCATTGTAGGAGATTTATTTATGTATTAATTATAAAAATACGATAATATTTTAAAAGTTCATAATCATCATGATTAAATTAATAAGTGAAGGAAAAACTATGGCTCATTTTTAAGAAAATTGTGCGGACTGAAGAATAAAGACGTAAAGTTTACACTGAAAATAAATGCCGAAAACTATTTTTTGTAATACCTGTTGTTTGGTGGTAGGAGGTTCGTCCTCCGTCTGGCTCGCGACCACTATCATGTTAAAGACGAACCGCCAAATATCTTATGATGTGTTCCGGTTCGATGGCATGTAAGCCAGGTTTTCCCCTTTCCCACCCATCCTTTCCCCAAAATGTGGTGGTTCCGATAGCGGACTACTACATTATCCTCCCTTTCCATCTGTATCCTCTAGGTTGGCAACGCATCTAGTACATCTCTTGTGTTGTAGATGTTCATGGGCGAAGGTAACCACTTACCATCAGGCGGTCCTTCTGCTCGTTTGCCATCCGGTATCCATACAAAAAAAAATACCTAAGGCAATAGATATATATTAAATTAATAAAATGAATATTACACATACTACTGTATGTTTGACAAACATTTTTATATAAAATTAAGTTACCGCGTATAAAACGCTACAACGGGACTACTAGTTCTTCTTAAAGAGGGTACTTACCTAATGTCATAGAGTTTTTTATACTTAAACTATTTCTTTATTTCATAAAGAGTACATTGTTTTGGCAGTGGTAATACTCAACATTGCACTTTACCTAATCAAACTAGGAAAATAAATGTAATTTAAATACCGAGTCGGATTACTAATAATAATATGTCATCTGTGCCCCAATAGTTAAATTCTGACTTTACGAAAAACAACCATAATTTAACAACCTGTATAAAAAGTATAAACAAAATTTTGGCGGTCAGTCTGTGTGAAACATGCTACCATTGAACGGAGATACCCGATCAATATATTCAAATTGTGATTAATAACCTTTACGTTAGCGTTGGCACAATGATCGACATTCGAGTAATCTGTCTTCAGATTTTCTGTTTATTTATCTTAAATCACCCGTCATTTATATTTTGTTTCGATAAATTGAATGTGTAAGTCTCACTATCGTTTTACTTCACACCTTTTATATTTATGCTGTTGTTAAAAATACTTTTCGGTAGTATTGAAGAAAATAAATTAGAAAATATGTTTTAAAGACTGATTAATTAACAATAAATATTCGTTGGTCCAATTACTATGAATTAGAAAAAGCTGTGCCTACAAATTATGACAAAAACACGAATGAAATAAAATATTACTTGGATATATACTAACATATTACATCGTATGTCTTATTCGTATTGATTCAGTTACCTACGGTGCATCCAATTCGCATATTGCCATGAAAGTAGCTTTACGTAGCTACACATAAAATAAAATAGCAGATATTTGTATAATGACGTATTAGTTGACAAGAACCAACGCAATTATTATAACTCAAATATTTCATTTCGGTGTGGGTAATATAAAACAGTCATTTATACATTTTTCAAGCAATTTATCTTGGATATTGACCTATTTAGATAAGCTCATCTACTGATAAAATACTTTTACCAAGCAAATGAAGTCGAAAGCAATTTCTAAATTAACATATTATTTATATTTTCGAGATACGATTAGTTAGTCTCTTTGTATCAGTTGAAGTAAAACACAAATGCAATACTTGATAGGAGTCAATGCGAACATTTATAGATCCATCTGTTAGATTGGCCGACATTTTGTTGTGATAGAAGCAGTTTGTCAGATGTCGAAAGACTAAGATAGTATGTCGAATTGCGATCCGATATCAGCATTATTAGAAAAATCGTTTTAGAAACTGATGTTCTTAGTACCTGTAGACAATATCAGAAGGAAAATGATTATCTTTTAAGTAACTATTTTAATGATACAGAAGATTGTGCATTATGTCTTTGGTCAAGAAAACTGCTAGATAGAAAAAAAAAGAGAAAAAGAGAAAAATAAACGAAGAAATTAAATTAATTGTGTTATTATTAACGTTCTATTAAAACACATTCATTTTTTTTATATACTTTTATTTATTTTTTATGTCACAAACCAAAGTATATTTAAGTTGAATTTCTCTACAAAGTTTTTTGGGATATCCCTAATTGGAACAAAAACAAAGAACACTGACTAGATTTCTAAGAGACTAAGTGTAACTGGAGTTAAGTAGAGAATTCATATTATTGTAAGCGGCGCCCAGTATTGGATTAACACCTTTAAATGAAAAGAATCTTAATTTTCTTAAATGTCTATTGAAAAACAAAGGAAAAAATACACGATAAATATACAAAACTAATGACATTGCCAAATACAGATAACAATATTATTAAAAAGCATCTCAATCTCATACTTTAGCTATCGGCCATTTTCCCACGATCTCGTTCTTATAAGACCCGTAATGTAATGATCGATACCAATCATTATTGTTATAAAAAATAATAATTTAAACTCTGCTTTCACGTACATACAGTTCATTTTTCATTACTTTCTCTAAAGTCATCTAAGCGATATTTTATTGTTATTTCGCAATTAAGATTAATGATAAGATTTTAGAAGAAATAAGTACTTAATCCAAACATCTATTTAAAAACAATGCGTATCTTAAATATGGTGTTTAGAGAACAAAATTACTATGGAGGCGTATACTTTAAAAAAGCTTGTAGCTTTCTTTATGTAAGTTGACAGAAAAGTTTTTAGTAATGATTTATTTTTATTTAATGTCTTTTTATTAATATAATAGTATGAAAATAAAACAATTTTGAATCAGCCAATTTTAAAGAAAAAAAATATATTTAGTTACAAATATCATTATTATTAGGGTAGGCCTTCATGTTTAATTATTTTCCTTGTTATTATTTCCAATAGCTTAAAATATAACTTTTATGATTTAAATACAAATTAAATAAACCTTCTGATATTGGACATATATTTTGTCTACTTTTTGTCAGCATTTCATTTAATCAAATGTGAAAAATAGCTAAAACACAAACAACTTCATATTATTTGTTTATTATTTGTTAATTATTTGTGTATTGTATTATTGTCTGATAGTAAACATGATTAGTTGTAATTTTGATCCCTACATGGCGAAATGATTGTATTCAAATTATTTTTATTTTCCCGCTTTGGAAACGAACTGAACGCCGCTTTTAGTCATACTAAAAGCGGCGTTGAATTCCGTCACTCGACACGCAATGTTTCGAATTTGGGCGTAGATGAGAGAAGAACGGAATGTTTTTGAAAATAATTTCTCCTCGACTATTCGGCATTGCGGGAAATAGGCGTTAAGCTCCTTATGTAAATATAAAAATTGAGATTTAAGATTTGACCTGGATGGATGTGCAAAAGATATCGTTAAAGAAACTAAATCTAACCATATATACATGTTAAAGTTTAACAAACATAGCATAGTACAATAAAGTCATAACGGTTCCGCTCACCTGTAGAATACCTGCCTACTATGAAGCCGAGTAGACAACCTAATTGCACCCTTCATGCACTTTCCTCAAGCCACACACGTAGTTAATCGAGCTGTAAACAATAGAACGCACAATTCAATATGCAAACGAAACAATAATCATAGCAACAAACTCTTCGTCGCTAACCGTGCCGATTTGTTGATGTAAATCATTAGTACCTTTGTTATTTAACCGACCACCGTTAAATGATCCACAAATTTAATACATCTCCCTCGATAAAAGGTACTATATCATATATTAGAGGGGCAGGGGAGGTCTAATAATAATGGGTGGGATAAACGAAGCTTACGCCCGCGGCGATACAAATTTATCATTGCTATTGTGTAACCCGTGTATTTCTAAAGCTACGTCTGTTTCCTTATCGTTCAATGGTTTATCGCGGTTTTCGGTTTTACACGTCTCTAAATGTTATACACCTTATTCGCTTTGAGATTGACATTTGAGATTAAATTAGTTATAACGATATTGAGTCTGCATATTTTATCGATATATATTCTTCGACAGTATTGATCGTTTGTAAAGTATAAAAATGACTTTTATTGGAAATAATAATTATAAATTTAAATATTTTTACTAATGGGTAACGAATATGTACAAAGTTCTTATTTCACTTTTTAAAATATATGGTAAAACTTGAAACCCTTATCTTTGCCTTATAACATTTAATATAGCACCAAATCTATTAAGATAATATATTTGTGGTATATCTTCGTTGGCATCTACTCAAAGCGCTAGGCGTTTCATCAGAGCCCTCCTAGCTTGGATAAAAGCCAATGATGCATAGAACCAACAACATACAACATATTCGAAGAAACTGAATATTTTATTATTGCAATATTTGTTTCAAAGCCAACAAAATTTTTTTAGTCTCTTATTTAGGTTAGAACATAGTGAGCCTGCCTAGTCCATTCTCTGCTGTTGTTTTTTATCACCTCTCATGCTAACTGGCTATTTATAATATGACAGACGTTTACCAGATCATACCCATCTAACTATATTGTGAATATCAAAGTTCTCTCAAATAAAATTTAAAGACACATTCAACAACATTCAACATTTAAAAAAAAAAAATCCTAAATCTAAATAACTTATTTTTCTCTCCTGTAAATTAAATCCTATTTTAAATGTTAGTAAAATCCTTTTACGACAACTATAAAAACCAAATGACGGAATTTAACTAAATGATTGTTTCTCAATGTTAATAACACAAGCGTTGTTTAATAGTGCCAGTACATCATATCAAGGTGTAGACTACAATAAATCAAACATAAGACAAACATTAATTTGTAATACAATTACGACAGTGCTTTCATTTTGAACATTCATCTATAACAGGCATATTTAAATACCGGCCTCTAAAAAATATTTGTAATGCATACCTGTACTATGTAACTATAATTTTTTTTTTTTTTTAATTGACTAAGTCGAACGACTAGCAAAACATATATGATATTAATTTTTCATAGCTTCACGCTGTATCCCGCATATAGCAGAGTAGGCAGAGGGAACCTAGTGTTAAGACAATCCGTTCCCCATTATGATGTGTTGAGTGATGGAATTCAACTTCTCGCTTTGTCTTAGTCCCAGAGTGGGACTCACATGCACAATCACATCACATCAGTAAGCCGGACTCGGAGAAGTCAATTAACGTTTACCCGTGTAGGGGGTAAGTGGGGAACGGAGTGCCGTTCCCCACTTTCCGCCGAATTGAGGCATTGCGTGCTGAGTGGCGGAACTCAGCGCCGCACTTTGCCTTGTTACCAAACCCAGGAAATGAAAAACTCCATTTACTGGAGTGGCAATCGAACTCACAACCTGACAGACAGGCGTTATATAAAAAAATATTTACAAGTACAAAAATATAATTATTTTTTCATCTGTTTGTGCAACCTTCTTATTATAAAACAATACTCTACAATTTCCTTATAATTTATCCCCATTTTTTTTACTTAAACATTCATTTTTAGATATTTACTTAAGATGTAGTATTGAGATTAATTTGAGCTCCCCTGATCCTCATAATACATGTCCAGAGGCTTGTTTATTTGTCCGTATATATAGCGTGTGTGATTGACGGAAGCGTAATATGTTAATTATCAAAAAAAAGACTATGCAAATAACAAGTGATAAATTAATGAATATTCAAGGATAAACAAAACTTATTTTTTCCATTAGAGAGTTATCGAAGCGCTTGTGACGTGTTTTTATAAAAGTTCTATTTGGAAATGTTTACATAAATGAAGAAGAATTCAATGTCAAGATTTGAAAAAAATAAATAAATAAGAGGGTAGGTATCTAGGTTCTAAGTAATCTTTATCTACATACTGTTTTGCATCAATTCGAGGATTGGTTGTTAAAAAAACATATTTTTAAAAAAGTAGCTTCACACTTTATCCCGCATAACAGTGTAGTCAGAGAACATATGTCAAGGCACTTTCCGCACGAATTAGAGACATTACATGTTAAGTAGCGGAACTCAACGCAGCGCTTAGTCTTACTAAAGCGGACAAATTCAAATAACTTAAATATATAATAAAACATCATTCCCCTAGTGGGTGACGAACCTATTACCACAGTAGTAACAGTGAGATGTTGACCAACTACGCCACGATGGCCCCCAAAAATATTTTTAGAGAATTTATATATAATGTAAAACATTTTACCCAAATTACATTACATATATTAAAAAACTTAATTGTAAAATATATGTATATACTGTAGCAGTCTGCGGTGGGGCCGATGTATTTATCTCCGTATAGTTCCGGTATTTCGTTATATTCAATTGATTCCAGTATTGTAGTCTCAATGCCCGTTAGTCCAACATTTAGATCTGATCGACGTGATTGCTACAGATCATCTTGTTTATGATAGTAGAGTTTTTAAATTACAGCGCACTTTGTTTTGTTGAGATTGTAACGGTTTTTTGCCTGGAAATAAATTTAGATTAATTTAACTGTTTGTTAATTGCAAAGAGGTTAGTTAATTAGTGATATCAAATTTTACTACAATCACAAAGTTAAATTAATATTTAGTTGTATTTATTTAAAACTAGATGACCCAGCGAACTTCACACTGCCAATATTTTTTGCCTTCAATACGGATTTTTAAACAAGTTATATATTTTTTTTCATACAAACCTTCTCCTAATAATATCGAACACATACAAAAAAGATTAATCCAATTTGATGCAGTCGTTTGGAAGTTATGCGCGTACAAACATTTCGTTGGTTCATTTTTATTTATATATAGTCTAAAATAATTCAATTATTAACTATACCTACTTTATAAGATTGTCTAATACAATTTCTTATAAATATAAGAGTATACAAACTGTTATCAATTAGTATCGTTACCGGAAAATTTCTCATGAGTCATGGATACTTAAAATAAATTGCTTAGTTAAGATTATTTTATGAAAGACATAATAAATACTGAAACTTGCCAAAGGCTGTTTGTTGTAAACTGACAGATAATTGTTAAAATTACTACTTGATTATTTCTTACCATGTACTTATATATACAAGTACCTACTTGTGATTGTTTGTGCTTGCCAGTCTCTTTTTTTAAACGTACGTAAGTTATACTTTAGTATATGACCTTGAAAATTTAAAGTCATATCGTACGTGAAGTATGAATATTGAAATTCAAAGAATTAAAAAACCTATAAACTAAGTTTTTACATCTTTATCATATAATGCTTGTAGAATATCTATCTCCCAGTAGAATCTCCAGTCACAGTCTCAGTATTCCCCTGTAAGAGATTTAAATATGAATTTAATTCACGCTGTACCCGGCATATGGCAGGGTAGATAGAGGGAACCTGAGAACCTTGTGTTAAGACTTGAGGCATTGCATGCTGAGGACGGAACTCAACGCCGCCGCTTTGCCTTGTTACCAAACCCAAAAAAGAAATATACTAAGCTTTTCACTTTTCCTGGAGTGGAAGTGAAAATAACTGTATTCATTAAATTATTTGCATTTAATACAATATATTTTTGACAATAGCTTGATATCATAATAATAAATGAAGCTTTTAAAGCTAAAATGTACTCCTAATCGTTCCCTACAGCTTTACGCCAACAGCTTATACGTCTCAACAACTGGTTGTTTAAAATCAGATAAGTTGAGCTCTAGAAGTCATTTAAATAATATCTTGATTAACTTAATATCAATGTATTCATTTTAATTCTGCACGTCAGGTGGCACTCGAGCGAATAATAACATCTCAATAGCGACAAGTAGTCTGTGATCTTGTGACGTTAATGTTGTATGGTGACACACCTGTCGACTTAATTGCTTAAGTGCTTTAAAAAATATATATTTTTTTAAAGTTATGACATTTTGCATATGTTGACAGTGATATATATATGTATACTTTTTTGTATCTTTATTTTTTTTTATTTAAATACATAATTTAAAATTGTTTACAAGATTTGACTTCTATAAGCTAATTTAAGTAGATTTACAGTAAAAAGTATAACAGAAAAGGTTTTATATGTACTAATTACAATTTTACAGCCAAATTTTATCCAATACACTATATTGACACAACTCAATCATTTCGCTCAAGAAAAAGACGAAAACATGAAAAATATAAATAATCTAATATCTCTAATAACTATAATAAACATATATATTTGCACGTCAGAGCGCGGCCGGCATCGGCGCTAGCGCACATTTATGTCTCGCCGGACCGCCCGCGACAGGTGGGCGGGGCGGTGTGACACTGACGTCAGATGGGGTCGCACGTCATAAATTAATAGACGACCACACATACTCTGTATTTAATATTTGATTTACTTATTTTTAGATAACAGCAAGAATATATTAGAAATTAGTTCAGATCCTGTTTTTATTGAGTAATAATTATATAATATAGAGCAATTTAATTTAAAATATTGTAATTTTATTGATTTTATTTTATCGCTTGTGTGCTTAGAAGTAAATGAAGAGTAGTGTACCTAGTGATATACTCAAACAACTCCGTTGTCAGCTTTCTACTCATCTTTGGGTTCACAAGTACAAGCTAGGTGGTAGAATGCAGCGTTTTCTTTGTTTAGATATAAATATACTATATTATATTTACTTTAAAATAAGGCACGAGGATATCGACTTTAACGCTAACGTTAAATAAAATCAAATCTTCCTCAAACCGCTTCCGTTATAAGATTAGATACGAGTATGTGTTTCGAAAACGCAAGGATGCACTTCGTAAACCTAGTCGTACTGATTACAAAAAAACATTAAATACTCGCTCAGCTCTAGTTCTAAATAACCATTAATATGTAAAATTGATTTAAAAAATATATTAACACGCCACGAAAGAAAGGTTAGAACCAATTGCCTCTAGTCTTAGAGTATATTTAAAAAATAAAAAAGATTCGCTATATCTTTTTACAATTTGCACAACCCTAGACTATATCAAAATTGAAAATCTTAGAAAATTTCACCTTAGATCTATTATTTAATTAAACTAAATAACACAGAGTCAGGTTAATTGAAATTGTTTAATATTCGTAAACAAAGAGCAAAGCAACGATTTTATTAGCCCTGTCTAACTTAAACATCTTACGGCAACAAACTAGTAATTACAGTGGATTTACTAGAAATAGGACTTTAGCAAATAGACTACGTAGATAGTTTTGTCAGACAATATTCTGCGTTATATTTATATTTTTGATAGTCATCCTGCTTAAGCTATAATTAAACAGCGTCCATTGCCTAAAGCATTTAACATGTAATTGTTGGCCAACCAATGGAAATATAATAGCTTGTATAGACAATGAATTATATATTATTAAATTGTAGGTAATATAGGCTTATCTGTAGGTGTATCTGAATTATGTCACTAGTGTAACCTATATAAAAAAAACTTTATTAAAATATTGAGCGACTTCTTCGACGTATTAATCTACGTCAATTTTTTTACAAGCTTTTATCAGGTCTACTGATGTTATAAATTCTTGCAACACTATTATAATTTATATGTCGTCATGGGATTTGCTTTAAAATTGGCACACGTATCCGATGACACTACAATATTTTTATAGCATACAATTGACACCTTTACCAAGACGGCCATATACTTTATTCAATAATATTATTGATTCTGGATCTTATTGGGCGATTGTTGTGGGTTCGATTTCCGTTCGGGGGAATGGTTGTATTTAAGTTATTTTAATTTCATCGCACCGGTAAGACGAAGTGTGGCGTTGAGTTCCGTCACTCAGCACGCAATGCCTTAAATTTGGGCAGAATGCAGCGAATGGTGTTTGTCTGCTACGCACGACAAAATGTGAAGCGCTTCTTTAATATTATACTTTAAAGACTTTTTCTTCTTCTTATTCGTATCACTCTTGACAGAGTGGTCGTGGTCAACATATTGTTCGGGGGGCAGTTGTAGCTCGCCTTACGATGTCGCGCCATCTTTCCCTGTCCAAAGTCTTTCTGATACACTCGTGTAAAGGCCTCCCAACTAGCGACTTTATTTGATCAGTCCAGCGCATTGACTTTTTATGTAAACTTTATTATTGTTATTTAGTTTAACCTTAATCACGATAATGATAATGTCTCTCACATCTTCGGTAAGCTATGACTATCTACAACGATCTTCACTGCTAACGTCTTCTTCAGTATTTAACAGCTAACTTCAACATTCACTAAAAGTTTTACTTTCATGTACGAAATTTACTATTATATTTCATATTAAAGTGTTATAACATAACAAATATTATAAAAATATATTGAAAATTCTTATAAATTACAAATGCAATATAATTTGAACTTGCTCCTCTTAGATTACAAATCCAGAGACTACAGATTTTTCCCACCAAACAAGTACCTGTTTTTGTATAACTGATAAACAATCCTATGTTACCTATCAAAAATGTCAAAATGTTTCTTTCAAACCATAGAACGAAGGATAAATGAAGAATGATAATTGCGGAAACTGAGCAAGAGGTCGCCGCCGCAAAGTTGAAACAAACGCTTTTATTTTTAAAGAGGCGTATACTTAGTGAGATTGCGTCGACATTTTCATCAGTGTGCCGACCGCAGAGTATTATTTTAATCGCGGACTGGCACCTTTGTCTTTGCCTGCTTGTAATATTTTACACATTACGACTACGATTCGTGTGTTTTACGATCGTGAAGTCTAACTAGTGTAGAATATATGAAAATAAAATAATTCAAAGAGATTTGATTGTAACAATATAGGCATTAGGCATATACTTTTCTATTATAACCATTTACATAAGTCTTGCAACGTAAGTTTACTAGTAATAATTTATCATTTTTTTTAAAATTGGTTTAAAACTGTAAAACAGTTACAACAAAAAAAAAACAAAAAGAAACGAAATCTTTCATTTTTATGATATTAGTGTACATTGAAATAGTAAATTAGGCTCACGCAATGTAGGAGTTTTATTTTTAAATGATGATGATGATTTTTAAATACATGTTTTACAACTCCTGTACACGGTTAAAAAATTTTCTAAGATAATTTTCTTCATGTGTTCCATTTTGCTCATATTATTTTCTTTATCTTTCATTCCTTCTTTAATTTCACAGGAAGATCTCTTAATCCACGGTGACAGTGTATACGACGTGATAGACAAACAAGACCAGCAAGCTGTCAGGTCGGAGCTGTCAAGAGCACCTACTGATGGAGAAGACCGAGTGTTCTTATGCCGGATGAACGTTGCAAGAAATGCCAGACGACAGATGCGGTTTGGTGATCAAAAGGTAAGAACTACAAAAAAAAATATATAAATTATAATTTTAATTTATTGTGTCAGACAATTGTTTCATTTTTTTTTTCTTTTACCTTATTTACCGTATCGAAATATTATAGTAACAGCATTTTTAATTATATGAAGAAAAATTATTCGGTTTCACGATACTTTCCACATAGCATCTGCATGACTAACTGAACCTAGTATTAGGAAACTCCGTTTGACGGTTTCCTTCCGAATTCGAGATATTACGTGACAAGGAACGGAACTTAATGCCGCTCGTTGTATTCGACCATCCGGTGAAGCAAATATAGACTTCCTTTAATCCACAATAGGTTTTTATAACATATAACACAGTAAGTCGAATTTCTTACTACATTTTTTATTTAAAGAAACTTTAACGTTAGTAATATTTTTAGTATAAATATTTGAAAATATTATTACCACACTTTAGTACCGTGGCTTACAGTTATAATTTCGCCGTAACAAAAAGTATAAAGTAACAGGTCTTAGGAATATGTTCAAACGCTTTAATTGATGAAGTAAGAAAATTAAAAGCGATTCGAATATTAATTAATACATTAAAATCGATACCGCAAGTAATTGAAACAGAGAATGTGCTCGTTAGAAATTACAACGTCACTCAGATATTGGTTCCGTCCCGATATATTATAAAAATTGATGAGAAGATAATTAACAAATTTACTTTCAAATCGATTTAGTTCATACATTTATTCATAGTCTGTGGTAATTGCCGTTATCTGAAATTAGGATAGCTTTCGTTCTGTTACATCCTTTACTTAAAGTTTTACTTAATTCGACTATTTTATGAATAAATTTAATTATTTAAAAAAAAATATTAATGAAATAGTAACTCAGGTAATAAAAACTACAGCAAACATGAAGAGAAAACTATTATACAAAAGTCGATATCTTTGAAAACAATGAAATAATTAGGATTTAAGGAAAAAAGAAAGATAATTATTAAAAAAATAAGTTATCTATATAATATCTTATATAATAAACTGTCAAATACTATTGCCATATACAAAGTATAATATAATAAATACCCAAAAAAATAATCTGCTATTTATAAAAAACTGTTGACTTAGCTAAAATCTTTATAATACATGTAAAAGCTTATTTTATTGTTAGTTGGACACCATATTTGACCTTACGATATTACACTGCCATTACTGTACCATGAAACAGCTTAACCAAACAAGCTAGCACTATATTCAGCGCAATCTATAAATAATTCGACGGATCCCTACAACAAGGCGGATAATAAAAAGGTCAGATTGACGGACAAATTGAAAGGCATCAATATAGTATAGTTATTACACGTAATTGAATACTCACGTTAGAAAGTGATGGTGTGAAGTTTGACCAGTATTCTGTAATTATTTCTTGGATCATAACCCGTGATAAGATGTAATCGTTTTAATGTGTTCGTTATTATAAGAAAATAACTTATTGGTCGAGTGCTAATGTTTAGAGCTCGACGGGTGTCTTCTTTAGACAAATCAGCTATGTTACCTACATTTTGTTAATTGAAATTTAAGGAACATGATCAATTAAGATATGATTATAATGTAGCGTTATATTAAATAATAACATGCTCTACCTTTTTAATGAAGGTGTTTATGAATTCTAATAAAAAATGTAAGGGGTGTTTGTACAGAAAAAGCATGAATTTATTTTGCCCTGGATAAGACAAATCTTCGATTCGACACTCGTTAAACGTCAAAAATAAAGCTCTATATGGACTAAAATAGTAGTTCTTATACATGTATAGATTATAATAAATGTTTTTTGATATAATATTTTCAACCAAAGACGACAGTTACGTGCAAGGCAACAATAAAGAATATTTTAAGTAAGGTAAGGTAAGTTTTAAAATTTCTAAAGAATATTTTAAAACTTACCTTACCTTACTTACTACAGTGTCGTATATCTCTAAGGAATTTATATTAGCACGCCCACACTTAATATGTGGTGTTCAGATAAAGAGGAGAGGACGCATGAAGTTACAAACAGTCTCGGTTCCAAGTTTATTGTCTCGAATTAATATTCAAGACGCACGTGCTACTCGCTGAGAGCAGCGCAGATATTAGACAAGACACTTATGAATATTCAAAATATTTAATTATTAATCATATTTTTTTGGTATATTTTCGTTGTTTTATAATATTTTTATAAAAATATAGATTATATTGCTAAAAATGAAATTAAGCAAACAACAGAGTAACACCGCTTTCTCCACTTTAATTTTTTTTCCATACACTTATTCTATGTAAAATACCTTAATGCTTAGTCAGACTCATTTTAATACGTTTTAATAATATTAATCGTTATTTCCTTTTCTTTTTAATTTTCAACATTTTCATTTTCAATTATTAATACATAAAACATCCTTATACTTATGTCATACATAAATTATTTAGTCCATCAATATGTTTTTTTTTTTTTATGGATAACGGATGGCAAACGAGCAGAAGGACCACCTGATGGTAAGTGGATACCTTCGCCCATGAACATCTACAACACCAGAGATGTTGTAGATGCGTTGCCAACCTAGAGGATACAGATGGAAGAGGAGGACAATGTAGTATTCCGTTCTCGGAACCACCACATTTTGGGGAAAGGATATGTGGGAATGGGAAAACCTGGCTTACATGCCATCGAACCGGAACACATCATAAGATATTTGGCGGTTCGTCTTTGACATGATAGTGGTCGCGAGCCAAACGGAGGACGAACCTCCTACCACCAAAAGAATATGTTATTATATTGTTTTTTAAAAGTATTATTTCTCTCCTAATATCATCCTCTAATAAATGTGAGCATAGAAAATTACTTAAATCTACCTATTTCTGTTACAAAGTAAGATACTACGAATTTATGTTCAGTCGTAGTACCAATATGTAGTGCTTTGTCTTAACACATTGAAAACTAGATCAACAATCTATCGAGTCTACGTAAACATTTGTTCTAAAAAAGACTACATGTTTACCTATATATCACTAGTTTATAAATATAGAAATTCATTTTACGTTGAATACAAAATAATATTTTAAAATCATTCATTACTCATGTTAAAATAAGTAACTAATGATTTAAAAAGTTCTTACTTCTTTGAAATCGCAGTATTATTACAATTTCTTGTCTATTTTACACCATAGACATTTTTATTGTAATTAAATATTCTTTATTTGCAACACTGTACGACAGTTCAATATATATTTTTTAATTTAAAGCCATTTTCTAAAAGTATACATATTACTCCACTCATGTACTCATTATTGCGTATCGTATCTCAAAAGTTGTCTCGGTGAAGCGCTAAAATGTCTCACGTCTGTTCACTAATCGCGTGCATATATCATATTAGGGGCACTACCTACGTGCACTGCAAATTACTTCAAGATGTTTTCTAAATACAATAACGAATGCTTGGTTACTTATATTTTTTGTTCATAGATAAATGTAAGGTAACCTACAATATGTATATCATATCATAAAAATATAAATTATAAGGATACCAGTCGTACAACACAAGCGTACGACTGTATACGCGATTGGTTGTGGGTTCGATTCCCACTCTAGGAAAAGAAAATATTAAATATTTATAATAATTAATATTTTGTGTTTTCATTTCCTCGCTCTGGTGACAAGGCAATGCGCAGCGTTGAGTTCCGCCACTCAGCATGCAGTGCTTCAATTCCGCGCAAAGTGGAGAACGGAGTGTCCTAACACTAAGTTCTCAGGTTCCTTCTGCCTACCCTGCTATGTGAGGGATACAGCGTGAAGTTAAAAAAAAACAATTTGACCTAATACAAAAAAATGAGACCAGATACAGGTGTTAAAATATCTAAATTTACATATTCTATATAAATCAAACTAAATAAGTACCATAGATTAATCAAAAATATTCCAACCAAGTTACTTTCAATGAAAACTAGGTTATTTAAATAAATTGTCGAATTAATTCATACAACCGAATAGCTATGAATCTTTTAATAGGATTTATTCCTTTGAAATTGTATGATAAATGCGTTATGATAAATAGATATTGAATAATGGTTTCTTTATACGAAGCATTTCATAATCGATTTTAATCAGCATAGTAATGAAACTGAGGCAGCGAAATGTCCGAGCTGTTAATGGTGCCTTATCATACCTCTCCTGTCTGATAAGGCATTCATTACGCGGCCACACAGCCCTTGAAGCAAACCTATTATTAAAGAAAAGCAAGTATTTTTTTATCTTCACACTCTATCCCGCACATAGCAGGGTAGGTAGAGGAAATCTGAGAACCTAGTGTTAAGACACTCCGTTCTCTTAACATTTCCGTTCCCCACTTACCGCCGGTTTAAGGCATTGCGTGCTGAGTGGCGGAACTCATCGCCGCAACCTAGTATTTTCATATTTCTTAATAGGTGATTAAAAATAAAATTTTACCTTTTAAAATTGTACCTTGTACCTCAGTTGTCAATCCCTGAGTGTGAGCCACGATAGTGAGTTCAAACCCATTCGGTGGAATACTTCGAGTGACTGCTATCCAAATGTTTGTCTAAACCGTGGCATTATGTCTCGTAAGCTCTGAAATCAGACTTACAAATTAAATATTTGTCTCTGAGTAATGCGAAGTAAATTTTTTTTAAGTACAAATATTATTGTCATTGCATAGACTTTTACCATTGTTTTACCTATTTGTATTTTTATAAAAAAATATAACGAAAACAGGTTTGAAGAAAAATGGTTTTATAAATTTCATTACAACCAACAACCTTCGAACTAAATTACTTCCTTCTCCTTACGAAAAAAATTAAATTTAATCAACATATCATCTTATTACGATTAAGTAAAACATCACTAAGCTTCACTTATAAAAGTTAACTTGAACCTTCCTACACTTACTAATTAGGATAGATAATAAAAACAATAGTTGACATTCACAATCAAGTATTACATACAAAATGTCGTTAAGGGCCTATACGTAACTCTACAGTCCAGCCCAGTATCGCTTGATGAAGTTAAGAGCGCTAATGAGGCTTATCATGGCTGCCCGAGATGACACGCCCGATGGCGTACCCGCACTCCCGAAACCTCCTTGTTAGTGAGGTATAGGCTTTACAGCTTCCACTCGTTCATTTTGTCGTTTTTATCCATTTTAATCTTTTGTTGGGAATACGCAATGAAATATAGATGTGCCTTTTAAATTTGTTCATATTATGATAGATTGTTAAATTTTGATTGCAGTGAATCATTGTCTTAGTATGCAAAAAATACAGATACAATCATACATATATGTATGAAATTTAACAAAATCAGCCTAATACATTATCCAAACACTATATAACTAATTGTAAGATTGTTATTGTAATAAAGTCGCAGCAAGTATTGTTTATCATTGCAATAAAAAACCAATAATAAGAGCTTAGTTCAATTAGTCTCTTTAAAAACAACCAGTAGATAATAAATAATTAATAAATAAGCACACGATATCTATTCTAGAATATAACATTGTTTTTGTAATTTTAAATAGTCATATTTATCAGTAACTATGCACAGATACAAACGACAACACAAGCTAACCATGTTTGCTGCTAACCACCCGCCAATCCATAACATTGTATCAAAGAATATCATTCAACAGAACGTCCCTTTATCTTTGAGTAATTTAGTGTTAAGTGCACTTTGAGTACGATATTCCGCAAATGGATTTTGAAGTAGCGTATCATTAATATCTTTGCTGGGATAGTTGGAAATGGGCAATTCGTTGTGTTATTGCTTTATTCCCACCTCGCTCGTTTCCTTCGATGTAATAGGAAATGGAAATGTATGAACATATAGCTTCAGCGCAATTTCATGTTGTTGTTATACGATTCTCTGACGTTAAGCGATAAGGAGCTGATATCAAGCGTTGGCAAAATATGTTATATTCAATTATTTATTATAATTGAATATAACATATTTTGCCAACATGGCATTGCTATATATTTTAGTTTTGAATTAACCTGACAAATAATTTTTATTATTTTTTTCACTATTCTTTTGGGAATTTCAAATATTTATTCAATTATATTACAATAAAAGGTTTAATTTACTTAACATTTTCATATTATTAGGAAAAAATAAAAAAGGACACAGAAATATAATCACCCTTTCGGCTATAATATTGACCTTTAATGAAATAAACCTTAATATTTTTTGATGCTTAATTATAATTCTTAATAGTTTTTTTTTAAATGTATATATCTTTCGTCAATTTGTTAATATGGTAAAATTTCATACTCTATTCTAAGTAGACTAAGGCCTTCCCTTATATTTTCCTCAAATTCACCGAATTCACAACTATATTATGCAGGCAGACATGTCTAAGCGGCACAACAGCGTTCTCCGAATATAGCAATTCATAGCAAATTTAATCGTAAATCTCATAATTTTGAAGAAGCATTATTTTCAACCTTACGATTATTTCCCGCAATGTAAGGTTGTCGGAGGGAACCTAGTGCTAAGACACTTCGTTCTCTATTTTCCATAGCGTGTTGAGTCGTAGAACTCAACGCTGCGCTTCATTTTACTAGAGCGTAGCAATAAGATTAATTTAAATACAATCTTTGCTCGACTAGGAATCAAACTCACGACCACTCGCGATTACACTCAGAAACTATCCCACAACGCCATAATGGCCTCTGCACAAGAAGTACTTTGGATACAAAAACATTTTCACTATAATTCGACTCAACAATATAGAGACTAAAATTTCAACAGCCGTCCATAAGTAGTGAAGTTACTTTACGACCTTCGGCTATATTCTTGTATGTACCCTGCATATTTTTATAATAATTTTTACATACAAATTGCGCAATTCACACATTATTTGATTGTCAAGTACTAATCATAGCTTGTTAAGTACATTTGAATAAGTTTTTGTGGCTGTTTTGAAATCAAAAGATGTTTTTAAGCGTTTTTTTGTTCAGCATAATTGTTTAATAGGATGTAGATCATAGTTATCATCGAGTAACAATGTAGGAGGTGTAACGTATTATGATAAATAGCGTAGTTCTCCCACTTTTTTTATATTTTGTTCTGTTGCTTTGTGTCCCATACAGGGGGGAAATTAGTAAGTTATAACTTGTTTTATTTTTATTAGTTTCCTACCCTTCGTCCTTAAGACACTCCGTTCTCTTTTAACATTTCCGTTCCCCACTTTCCGTTGAATTGAGGCGTTGCGTGCTGAGTGGCGGAACTCAACGCCGCGCTTTGCTTTGTTACTAGAGCGAATAAAACTATAGTTAAATAATACCAAATATTATTTAACTATAGTTTTATTCGTTTCACCAATTGAATATTTATTCTGCTTTGACGTAGTAGAGTCGTAATAAATATTTACATGTTTAGAAATAATAAAATTATCTTCTATCGATTTTCGACGTATGGCAACTCGAATGTTTACGATTTATAGTTACGTGGCTCGTGCCCTTATATAGCTTGCTACCTGAACTTGGCCTTTAATATCCTATGACATTGAGTGACAGTAAAGCTGGTCTATTGAGTACAGACAAGTATTATGGAAGTGGTACAAAGTGGTTTGAAAGTAAGGTGTATTTCAATTAATAGTTTACTTACCTACTATATTTTGATTAATTAATTTCAGGTACTTTAAGCGTGAAAAATTATATATCTAACCATAATCTAATATATAATATGAAATATGAAATAATGATAATATGTTACGTGTATCGTTACAACAACAAGGAAGAGCTAAATTGTTAAAATTGACTAATGATTTGTTCTTTACAGAAAAGTAGGTCTGCTTTCTATATTTTTTTGCAACTACATTTAAAAAAGCATCTACTAGTCAAATAAAACCCAGTATAAACTTATTTATCCTCATTACTTCTTAACATATTACATCAAATATCAGACGTAAAATATAACAAATGCTGACATCGCAATGCCATTAATCATAATTTACCTTTCTCTTCATCAATTACAAGTTTTAACTAACATTACTACTACCGACGCGACACATCGATCACACGATTGCAGGAAATCTATACTCATTTGCACTTATTAGTGTAAAAATACACGATTTTAAACCTTATGTGAGGGAAATAAGAGTGTTTTATTGTTAAAAAAATGAAGCAATGCTAGTTATTAGCTTGAGTATAATCCATTTCTGTATGGCACATAAGTCTAATCGAAGCACATTCCAACTCACAAAACATCACAAACGCTAAGCATCATTATACAATGACAAAAGAAACTTGTGCAACTGCTACAAATGTATCCGCTTGTACTGTCCACAAAAAATATTGATTTTAAATTTGTTTACTTTATGTATGTATTTAAAATATAATAATAAAATTGTTTGGTGAAAATGGCACGTGTGTTCATGGATTTTTTTAGTGTTCATGACGATTAGGAGTTTGGTTTTCACTAAGGGTAAAATTTATGTTTTGAATATGTCTGATATACATAGGTATATACCACTTGAGATAACAAATCAATAATTTAAGAATTAAAATTGCTTATATTAATAATAAAGCGCCTGTCGTGGCACAGAGGCACAAGCGTGCCACTGTAAACGCGTCAGGTTTTGGATTCGTTCCCACTCCAGGAAATGTAAAATTTAGTATTTTTATTTCTTGGGTTTGGTAACAAGGCAAAGCGCGGCGTTGAGTTCCGCCACTCAACACGCAATGCCTCAATTTGGCGGAAAATGGGGAACGGAAATGTTGAAAGAGAATGGAATGTCTTAACACTAGATTCTCTGGTTCCCTCTGCTTACCCCGCTATATGCGGGATACAGCGTGAAGTTACAAAAAAAATAATCATAAACATACTAAAATACAAAATTTTCTATACCTTTTATTACATAAAATATGTGATATGTAAAATTCTTTTAGAAACGGTCTATATTTGGCTGCGGGCGGTACACTGATCGGTTCCAGTAGGTATACTAATCTTATTCCATATTACAATAACGGCTCGGATCGTATAGAGCAAAACATTTCTATCCACTCCCTCTCACTATGCATACATAGTGCATATGCTTAGAAAACCGTATACAATATAGCGTTTTAAATACGTCTTAAAAGAACCGCAATAGCTTAGTGATTCAGAATTATTGCATAGTAGTGGCGGTATATTTATGTTAATTCAGAATTCACAACGTTTTTATTCTAAATATATTAATATTTAATATTCTGTTGAAGGTTCAATAAAATGCTTAAAGTTAGAAGATGTATGAATCGATTATGATGTGGTTGTTTCTATAATTATATTACTAAAGACTTATATTTAATTTACTCCATTTTTAAGGCATTTTTTTTCTTTTGCAACTCTAAAAATTAACGCTTCCCTTCCCTTTTTTTATTTTAATTCAAATAATAAGTTAAAAAGAAAACCCTATTTCTTTGTTTGTTTAGCAAGGCCATCAAAAGACCTACATTTAAAATATATAACAGCATTCAAGGCCATTCATAGTGCAGTGGAACAACGTCTATAACTAGAAAAGAAATAGTTGAGGGTCCGGGGAAGTGACTATACATATTTAAATTATTTGCATTTCCCCGCTCTTCTATAGCAAAGCGCGACGTTCAGTTCTGCCACACAACACGCAATGTCTCAAGTTAGAGATCAGAGTGTCTTAACACTAGATTGCCTCTGTTATACAAGAAAGAGAGGGAAGCTGTCTTTTTTTGAATCTGCAGATACGCAGAATGAAATTTGAGTCTACTACCGAACGCGACAAACGCCACAGGTTATGGGTTCGATTCCCACTCCATGAAATGTAAAATTTAGTATTTTCATTTCTTGTGTTGGTAACAAGGCAAAGCACGGCGTTGAGTTCTGCCACTCAACACACAATGCCTCAATTCGGCGGAAAGTGGGGAACGGAATTGTTGAAAGAGAATGGAGTGTCTTAACACTAGGTTCTCTGGTTCCCTCTGTCTACCCTGCTATGCTTGTTACAGCGTGAAGTTAAAAAAAAAGAACTACCATGGCGTATATCCAGGCACTTCTCAACTGCGGCACAAATGCGTCACTTATATTTTAAACTCTATTAAATGACTATGCAATTCTTCAAAAATGTTGTAACGCCAACTAAACTATACAGAAAGTAAACTAAACTTCGAGAATACATCGAGAACGTATTGAGAGGCTCGCCGTCGATCTCCGTTCGGAATATAATGGACCATTAAGTATTTTGTTAAATTGACAATATTGTTGTGTTGAAATCTTTGTATTGCGATGGATTATGGCTATTTATCATAGAGTTCTATTGTAAAGTAAAATATAAAAAATATTAAAAGCACTGTTCATAGATTGTGTTGTGTGTCATACGGTAAAATACTTGAAAATCAGTGTAAGCTTTGTAAATGTGATATGATGTCAGAAACAACTCTTTTTTATCTTTACGCATGTCCTAATGAAAACTTACTAAATATTAAATAAACGATTTATTTTTTAATCAGATTAAATTATGTATTTATTAAAATTAAATAAAGTGATATGGTCAATTAACTACCAAATTTGTAAAATAAGATCGATCAATATTAATGTATAGATATTAGATATACATAAACCTATAAAATTCAACACAAAATGTTGAATTTTTGTCGAAAATATGTTGTTTTTATATATATTTTGATTCTTCACCAGATCTCTCATATCTTCAAATAAAAAGAGATGAAAGAAAAATATCCGCAGCCACATACACTCACAATCTGAAAAATATAATTGGGTCACTGTGAATAAATATAATAAATAAAGAGCATAAACAATTACTTGAACGTTAGTTCTACTTCTTAATAAATATTAATACATTTTGTTACATTATAACATGTAACTTGTAATTTATTATTTCGAAACATAAAAGAACATTTTTAACCAGAAAATCAATCGATCACATCAATATTAAATGAAATAAACGTTTCACAAGCTCACCTTCGAATTGAATCGTAATTAAAGAAGACTGTACAATTACCGTAGTTTATAGATACTTTAATTATATGTATTTGATGTTTTCTATACGCTGTGACGAAAGAAGCCTCATTGAGATGGTCATTATTTGAATTAATATACCTACGTGTCGGTTCGGAGGTTGTTCAAAATTATAACTTGATTTTTATAGCGTCCGTGAGAACAGAAAATAATATGTCTCTGATAACATTAAATATCATATAGACATGTTTTCAATTGTGCGTTTTTGTAGCGACGTGTGTGTGAATGTAATCTATAAATATATACAATCAGTATATGCATACAGAACACTCCTCTTGCGTGGAACTTGAAGACGAGCACAAACTGAGAACGTAGTGACATGTCATATTGTTTTGCAATTTCTGCATATGGAGCCTAATAGGAAAAGTATTAGCGCTGTGCTAAGTCAATCGAGGTGAAATTTGTGTAGAATATTAAGAGAGGAAACCCCTTAGCAATCCATTGATTCACAAGTTGCAGGGAGAGGAAGCAGGAAGAGGATATTGAAGCAGGGTCTTGCGATCCAAGGCTTTATTTTCCACCTAACCAAAATTTAAATGATTTTAATTATTTTACTCCGCTATGGTATCGGAAGATCACACACAATTATTTAGTAATATTAAACACGTATTGATTACACTTCTACGATATAAAAACAAGTCTGTAATAAAAAAAAGCATTTCAAAATTTAATATCATTGTTTTTGACTATTTCAGCACCTCCCATCATTTAATTTGTTGGCCAAATTGAATTTAGTCTAAAATATTAGTATCTAATAGTGATTCGACAGGCACGGGCAAGTGCGAGCCCGTGGATGTAATCTAACTCATAAAAAAAAAATTAAAAAAAATAGTGATTCGATATCAGCACATAGAATAATAAAATTAATAAAAATGAATTGACCAAGTTTATCAGCAACGAAACGAACCGAACTTTTGTTGAATTACAAAATATCAAAAAAGAAGAAAAAATAGATGTCAAAAATAAATTGATGCCAAATACCAATATTAACGGAAATCGAATTTTGAATTACAATATTTAGCTTTAAACGCTTTAAACATACACAGTACAGTACAGTAATCAATGGTCTAGGTTCCTGTCTACTTGTGACCAGGAACTACTGTAAAGTGTAGGAAACGTGAATGAGAAAAAGTATTTCAGTTAAAATAGTTTTATTTAATATATGTAAGAATAGTAAAAACAAAAGAGTAAGATCTTTGATCGATAGATTGATTAATTAAATAAGTAGCTTAATAAATAGAAGTCTATAAATATTTTCTCTCTTATCCTTTCGTATTTGCAAAACGTAATAACAGATGGCGTTACAGCAAATTGAAACGCGCTTGTGTTATGTTCACTCTGCGTTATAAGTGTGGTCGCTTTCAATCTGTTTGTAGTTCAGGGGGCGCCCTTGCGCCTGTCGGCATCCTAAAAGCCTCCCAAGCAGCCAGTTAGTGCTTACATTTCGCAGGGACTGAGCACCCTCTTCCCTTACCCCCCCGGTGTCGCTGTAAAGACCGCTAGGGTCAACAGCATGTGGATCATTCGAAAAGAAAAAAAAATCTGTATGTAAATTATTGTTGTTTAAACCTTAATATTTTTGAAACACGTACCTTTACTTTCGAGCAATACGTGTAATATGTTGAGTCCGTTGTCTTTCTGCCACCTCGTCCAAACAAGGTCAATTCATGATTTTTCAATTTACAGGCCCAGAATACATAAAAAAGTATGTAATTATGTTAGAAAATATGTCTTTGTTTTTATTGTAGCATATAACGAAATATTTCTTGAACTTCTAAGAACAGTTATTTCAAATCAATTTTACATGCTTGACTATCATATTCTTATTGACAATGATATTCTATTTTTATTCAAAAATTTTATGAAATAGCTTAAAAAATTTCGTTTCTCTGTATACATCATTATTTACCTAATAAATATTAAGATATTTTCTAAAATACAAAAATTTTAAAAGAATTCTATTCAACAAAAAGAAAAGTGACGAATTTACCAAGCATTTTATGAAGTTCCAATACTAAAATGCTATCTGAAATTCACACTTGCATCCCAAGCGTGTCTTA
>JAKGSA010000550.1:31028-118010 GCA_033558755.1 Philaethria dido
GTAAATATGTTTAATTTAAATGGTACAATTTACTTTGCGTATATTGCAATAGTAAACAATTCCGTTGATTCATGCATTCCGGGCTTCGTAAAACCAAACTCTGTCAAAAAGTTTAACTGTTCAGTCAAAATTGCTCTTGGCCTTTTTTAACTTTAACAGTACTTAGAAATTGCATAAGCTAATAAATGTAACACATTGAAAAAAGAGATTAAGATTTTAACGCTCTCAAAACTCCCAGAGACTAAACTTTAAGTATGTTGAGATTTCCAGTTGCAGAGAACTGCAAATATAAGCATATTTAATGTTAAAAAACAAATATTGTAGCAATCCTTTTTTCTCATTTATTAAGACAATGTAAAATATATCTTTTAACATTTTCCTCTTATACTTTATTTTATTTTTTTATTTCCGTTATGCATGCATGTGGAGGCGCTAGTGTTACAGGACTAGAACAGATTTATTTATTTTTTTCCTAAGTATATAATGTATACGGAATTATAAGATACTGAATTTCTATCATATTTTAAAAATAGCAAGCATTACAAAGTAGATTAGTTACCACATAGAAAAATATTGATATAGGTGCTAATATTATATGTAAATTAAAAACATACTTACATTATAAGAAATGGATATAAACCCAATTATGCCAGTATGATAATGTTAAAGGTTCATGCCCTAATGAATTGATAAATATTAATTCAAATGTAGTATTGCCCTTTATAAGCCACTCGATAGTTGACGAACATAAATCCATCCAAATTGTCTACACCATACTAATATTAAGTATTTCATATTTTAAGCCAATAAATTTACCTCGGGTATACCACCTGGTATTTTAAAAGGATAATGGGATAAAATATATATCAAATCAACAGAATAAGTTGCCCTTTTAAAGCTTAAATTAACAGAAAAACGAATAAAAGCATCAACATAAGTTTATAATGATTTATCCATGTTTCTATATATTAAATTACATATCTATTTCAAATTCAAAAGAATTAATCAATATGCTAACTTTTCACAAATATGATCTGAAAGCTAAATTACATATGAAAAAGATAAAATACATGAAAAATAGGAAACAGACTGACTTATGGCTAACTGCTCTCGGCATATACAGAAATAAAGGTATATGGAGATTAAAATTACCATTAGCAATACATTACTTTAAACATTTTGATAATAAATTAAAAACAATATATTTTATATATTTACAAATATAAAAAAAATATTAACTGTCAAATATTGAGTGGCCATTATAAGCCTCTTTAAAGTGTCGTTTGGCTGGTTGATAATATTTTACAAAAGCTTAGTCTTGCTAAATGATATTTTATGCGAAACTCGACTCTATCACTTTGTAATATAAAACAATGTGTACTTATATATTATTCTCTAATGTTATTAATCACTTAAAACTATCGTATTTGCTTTCATCTTAGCCAGTTAGGTTTCAAGAAGGTCGATGATAAAATTTATAAATACTTTACTTTAATACTTACGTCATATTCGTTCACATTTCTAAAAGTTGTGGTAGAAATAATATATAATTTTATAATTTTTTTTTTATCATTCATTCTACTAAAGAAAAGAGAATTTAGCACCTAGATTACAAAACGCTTACTTCAAATTTGCAAGCACTGTTTCATAATTTCAAAAATTTTATAATAAACAATTTTTTTTATCTATTTGATTATAATATCACATTATGATAAAGAAGCGGTAACTTTGCCTCGCAAAGAAAGCGATGCGAAGCTAGGTTACCAAGGGGAGTCTGGTGTCAACACAATAACACTGTTTCCTACTTTCCACCTGACGTTTAGACATCGTGTGTTGAGATTGTCGGATCCCCAACTAATCAATATTTACGCTACTACGCAATGAACGTCATAGTGTCGAAAATATGTTTGCTTCTGCTATAATTTCTATATATTACAGCATATACGAGTCTGGATGGATTCAGGTAATGTTATTTTTTTTTTTTTTTATGGATAACGGATGGCAAACGAGCAGAAGGACCACCTGATGGTAAGTGGATACCTTCGCCCATGAACATCTACAACACCAGAGATGTTGTAGATGCGTTGCCAACCTAGAGGATACAGATGGAAGAGGAGGACAATGTAGTATTCCGTTCTCGGAACCACCACATTTTGGGGAAAGGACGGGTGGGAATGGGAAAACCTGGCTTACATGCCATCGAACCGGAACACATCATAAGATATTTGGCGGTTCGTCTTTGACATGATAGTGGTCGCGAGCCAGACGGAGGACGAACCTCCTACCACCAATATAAATATTAAATATAAATATTAAATATAAATATTATTTAAAAATTATACGAATGACCAGCTAGATAAAAAAAATAACAAAATTAAAATATAATAATAGTTTTAATGGCAAAACAAATTTAATCAGCTTTACTGTTTAGAATGTCAGTTAAAACCATTTACATGAAAATACAGGTCAGACATACACATCTCAAGTTCTAAGAATTTGTGGAATCCCACAATGCACAGGTAATGTTAACAGGTACTAGTAATATCCACAGTGTCCCTCGCTGAAAGCTTAACCTAATGTACTTAGTATCAGATCTGAGACTATTCGTCGACAAAGTAAATGTTAAGAAAGAAAATAGATACTGTTTTGTATTTTGATAGTTTTTATAAAATTTTCTTTAAGTGATATTTTTTTTATTCCTTTGATTGAAATACTTATCCAAAACTATCGTCTAAAATTAGACGGGCGAAAACCACGAAAATGTTTTAATATATCATGTTAACAACAACGTAGATGTAATATTTTGCGTTTTACACTCATTATGCGACTCGATCCAGTCGATAATAACACATTTTTAATACTTCCTAAAACACATAAAATATATGGAGGTACTATGAATAAGTATCTTTTACTAATCTCACTAAACGTCATGCGCCTAAATAAGTTAATCATATTGTATAGAGACAACCTCAGTTCGGATAGACAAAGAAATCAAGAATCCAACGTCATTATTCCGGCTGATGAATTCGAAGAGTTGATTAAAAATAATGATAAATGTAATTAAAGTGAACTTGACACAGCAAAACAAATATCTGGAGGGGTCATCACATCGATCAATCATCGAGACCTTGTCAATACGACTGTTCCGACTTGCTATGAGTTTCTAATAATTTTCAAACACTTTAATTATGGTGCTCATGGTATTTTTTTATGAAACCATAATTACTTTTAAATTATCTACTCCAAAGTTGATTATATATGACCAATACTAAAATTGGACTTAACAAAATGTAAATATTAAATTTGGCATTGCAATATATATTTTAGCTCTCAAGCTTTTGAAAATATAATAATTGTATACTGTAGCAAAGCTTCGAAGCTTATATGAATTTATACATATTTAAATTTGTCTTCTATGAAAGACGTAGTGAATAAAATAAAATTATATTAAAAAAATATATTAATAATGTAAGATTTGCAAATATTTCTAATGTAACTCTATTTATTTGTCCAGTAGCGAGTGGCATCTGGGTTGGGAACGAAGTTCGCTGCACGGCGTCAGCTGGTACCACCTTCTGCATCCCGACTGCTGTAAAGAAGCACAAAATAAACACCGACTAAGTAAGTAAATAAAGCTTCCTTATCTACAAATTATTAATTAGGCAAGATGAAAAAAATAGCAAGACGATGAAATGAATAGCAAGACGAAATGAATAATACCTTTTTAATAAATACAACTTTAATAGTAGTACAGCGTATATCTTTTGTGATTTAAATAAAAAAAATCATGTATAATTTAAAAATATAAGAAAAGTACTGCAAAATATAAAAAACTCAAATGTTTATAATAGATACATATATAAAATTACATATATATATATATATATATATATATATATATATGGATATAGCGTAACGTATTCTTGGAGAAATGCAAATTTAATTTCAACGTTATTTGGAATGTTTTTACACAACAAATTTATTTTTTTAAGCTATTAATATTACTCGAATGCAAACACTTATAGAAAATAATGAAAATAATTATTTTCACTACAACGAAAGTACAATAAAATGGAATACATTTTGGAATCATTTAAAAAGTTAAAAAGTACAATAACAGCTTTCTTATTTAAATAACCTCCGTAATGAGATGATAACAAGTGCTTAGTCGACAAGATTTCGCAGAAAAAACAAACTCTGTACATACACACTTATTACCTCATTGCCGCGAAATGAGGTTAGTTTCTCATTGACCTTCATATAAGGAAAAATTGAAACTAAAATCACATACAATTTAAACAATAACTTCAACCTGCTTCATTATTATAAGCAATTTGGTATAGTATTATTGCGATCTAAGTACGCTTTTATGTACCTATAGTGTAATAAATGACACGGATATGCGTCCCGGATTTCTTTTATAATTTTATTCTTAAATTTTTGGTGTAATTTTTGAATTGATTTTATTTAATATTTTTTTCTTAATTTAGACTATAGGAACATATTATAATATTTAAGCTGAACATTATATTTTTAAATATCGTTTTATGAAACAAATATTTAAAGAATACGCATTTTCAGAAATCTAATTGTATTATTAGTAAGAGTATGAAAAATTTTGAAATGAAGTTAAATATAATAGTACAATATATTAAGATTAAGTCATTAGACGTACGATCGCGGTGCATGGCGTAAATATTTCGCTAAAGATTAGATAATTTGTACAATTTTCTATCAACGACCAAGAAAAACAACAAAAGTATTTAATGCCAAAATAACAAGTTTCAATTTCTTCATTTTTATTATTTGCTTCGGATTATGATGCTTGTTGGTATCAACTAAAACCAACATATAAAACTCCTTCGTTACTTACTCAGTAACTATTAACTTCCCGTGCTGACAGATAATGCGTTATCTGTCAGTATATTGGCATAAATCTTTTTTTTTTTGAAGTTTCTGTAAGAACGGGTAAAAACGACATTTTGCATTTTATAATCCACGCAAATGAATGTGATAAAACCATTTAACGTTTAATCCTACTACTTTACTAGAATATAATTTATACATCAGAATAGCTTATGGGCTATTTATTATCATTTGGTCATATTATAACGACAAGCATCAAATTTGTTTCTTTTATTTTTATTTTTTTTTATTTTTTCTTTAATTTTTTAATTTAAGCACATACATAATAATGGCATAAGAATGCATCTCGCAAATACCTATAAAAAAGTACAAAAATTTCATGGAAGCAATAATCCTTTCACATTCGTTGTGTTAATTCGTGATAACACACTATTAGCCTTTACTTATAAGCATTTAACATATAAAAAACAATCATTAACTAGGCACGGCTGTAAAAAATGTACAAAAAGGAAGCAGGACTCGAAATAGAGCTAAGAACCAAGGATTTTATTAAATCTAGCGACTTTTACTAGTGACCTCAACCTATAATGGGTCTGAGAAAAAAGAACAGTGAAGGTAAGATGTCAATCGTTTATTGGATACCTAGAAACATTAAACTCAGTTGTGTAAAGCTATTTCTATTGAAGGTTACCCAAATGCGGATCTATTAGTCCTAAATGGATTTGTAGTAGGTGCGATTATTTCATAAATTAATATATGTTTATTTGTATTTTGTAACCTTTGTAATGTAATACATATTGTTTTATCTAAAACACTTTGATATTCTAATGAGGTATGTTTTTATTAAGTAATTGAATATATAACGCCTGTCGTGACGCAAAGACACAAGCGTGCGACTGTAAGCGCGACAGGTTGTGGGTTCGATTCCCACTCTAGGAAATAATGTATTTTCATTTTCTGGGTTTGGCAACAAGGCAAAGCGCGGCGTTGAGTTCCGCCACTCAGCACGCAATGCCTCAATATAGCGGAAAGTGGGGAACGGAATTGTTGAAAGAGAACGGAGTGTCTTAACACTAGGTTCTCAGGTTCCCTCTGCCTACACTGCTATATGCGGGATACAGCGTGAATTTAAAAAAAAATAAATTAATATATTTGAATAATCTTAATCTGTTCTATGCAATCTAGGACGACGAACTAGGACGATAGAACGAATGTCCTCTGGACTCTACACGTCTGTTAGACTCAAAATAAAATATGATTTGCCTACTATTTGTGTTGTTGTATTTTAATATTTTATTCAGTTATTAGAATATTAATAAGCGTATAAGAATGTTGACGTAGCTCGAATAGAATTAATAGCTTAATTGGCTAGAGCGCTTGGACGGATATCCGAGTGGCGCGGATTTGTTTCAAATTTTTTTTGTATGATTTGAATTCACGGCCCTGGTTCAGAAAATAATATAAAAGTAGATTAGGAGTTTTCTCCTAATCTGCTTTTATAATAATAAAAATTGAAATATTTAAGCCAAAACAATAGCAATTTGTATCTAGGATGTATACTGAATATAAGAGAGCAAACTTCATTTTTTATAACAAGACTAAGTGCATAGAACAATCCACTTGTATTCGCAAATTCAGTATTCAAACCTTACTTCAGCAAATTCAGTATTCAAACCTTAAATCTGACTTCCCACGTTATTTTATACCCATTTTAACATTTCTAAATGCGGCCAGTAAAATAAGCTTTGTTATGTTCCGGCCGTTAGCGGAATCTACTCGATCGCATTACAAAATATAACGGTTCATAAAATATTTTTTGCACTATCAATAGATTTGTTCAGCTGTACTTATTTACAATATGCCATAAGTATAAAAATTTATTATTAATTTTGTATCTCTTTTTAATATATGAGATAGAGCGAGATGTATGATGCATATGAACACTGAATAATGCAAATTGCTATAGCGGTACAGTTAGGTGTATATATGTTTGTAACTTAAACTTAATTGAAAATGCAATAAAAATCCTTAAATATAATTTATAAGACATTCAACAAAAACAAGGATTCAGTATAGAAATTAAAAATAATAAGTTAGAAATTTCTCACTGATTGAGTTTTTATAAATATTCAGTGTGAGCTTCACGCTTTATCGGGGCGGACGGGCTACGTTACCTGCATTCTTTCGCCCAATCTACTGTTTTCAAACTTTTTATTCATACTCTCCGGGGATACATCCTCCAATATCGTCGGCATTTCTGGAAGATCAACCAAGGTTTCCCACTATCTCTCTTAACGCTTATTCTCTTAACGTGCCCAAACCACCTGAGATCTTTCTTCTTTATTCTTACTAAAGAAGTAGTTATAATATAAATATCCCTAAAAAATCTTGGAACCCATAACCGTAACGTTCTATCAAATAAGACATGTTGGTATATTTTATAAAATAAATATGAAAATCATCAACTACATTCCTATAACTTGTCGACAAGTACATGACAAGCAACTCCTGAATGCTAGACACCTGTCAATCTGTGCCTAAGGCAAATTACAAGCCCTAATAGATTTATGTTAGCATTTATTCAATATTTCTCATTAATAATATTACCTCACTTACCCTAAATGACCTATGATTATATCAAAATGAATAATTTACAACCGTGGTTTTATTAGATGACAAATCAATGCTAAATATGAATGAAAACTATATTAATATACTATATTAATATTAGTAATTAAATTATTAATGGTATTTTATTATTTCGTAATAATTATAACAGTGAATAATTGCATGTAACACTGCACTAAGAATTGAAAAAAGTTGTATCTATGTAGACATAAAGTATCGCTGGGATGGAATAAATATTCGACAGCACAACCATAACGAGTCGTTAGACTTCATAATATTCATTACCTTTTCTTATTTCAATGATATTAATATAGTCAATTTCTTGTGCATGCAACAGGTTATATCTATCAGGTGTCAAATATTTAATAATTATATGAAACATGTCACAACACACAACTTAAAAAAAATACCAACCACGAATTTAACCCTTCACGTTCTAGAGAAAGTTGACACATTATCACGCGTAGCTCTCGTGTACGTTTGTACGTGAGCGATTAAATCAAACAAACCCACCAATTTTGACATAATCCTTTAAATGTTGACAATTTTGCACTCTATTGTTTAGGAAAATAACGACACTCTTAGACCTAAATGTCTCAAATCGTGACTTTTAAATTGGAACACTTTCTAGTATGACGAAGGTGTGAAGACCTTCCTGAGAAACAAAAGTTAACAAGCAACCTTACGTAAAGAAACAATTATATAAAATATTATATAACATATCAAATATAAATTCAATTAAGCTGACAGACAAATAGCGTGTTTCAGGTGAAAAATGTAAATATTTTATGAATAAATATTCAATATAGCGATTGATTTCTGATTTATTCACTAATACAATTCATATGCGTAGGCAGGGCTTAGAAAATAGGAGTCACAAATCAAACCCACTTAGGAATACATACAGATAAAACAACTAGTTACTCCGCCGACCACAATCATGGCAATCGTCTTCTAGACTTTAAACCAACAGTCTAGATTGCACAAATAACCGCCTAACATTAACCCTTATTACACTTTACAAACTTAACTCAAATTTTATCATAAGTTACTTGAGTCAACGTCACAAAGTTGATTTTCTAATGATTTCTATTGAAGTTTCTACAAGATTAAATTGGCATATAAAATATGCTCATTCGGCTATGCATCCATCGTATGCTGGTCGAGTCATCATTCGAATAATTCGATAATCGCGTCGACGAGGACCGGCTGTGCGCACTGACCTTAAGTTGAACTTTGAACGTCTTTTTTTGTTCTCATTCTTGACTTTACGCTTTGTGTCTCTTTGTCTCTATTATTTTGAATTCAACTCAAAACTAATAACTTTGGGTAATGTATCTTAATATTAATTAAACAATCTTTTGATGTTGTTTATTTATTTAAATATCTTAGATACGTCATAACAAAAAGCAATGGTTATACGATCGAATCTCAGTCTAGCAAATGTGTATATTTGCAATATGAATGATATCCTGTTAGATGTAAAGAACTGCACTGAACAAAAGTAAAATTCAGCGTTGGGGTCAATATTTTGTAATATTTTTTAAGAAGCTAAAAAAGAATAAGTGTAGCAAATGCAATTTTATATCAGGATCTTTAAATAATAACACTAGGTTCCCTCTGCCTACCCTGCTACATGCGGGATACAGCGTGAAGCTATGTACGAGTATGTATGTATGTATCTTTAAATAATGTATCAATGTAGATAGTCAAAGTATTCATATGTACTAATATAAAAAGCAGCAATCTTTTCCCATATAGCTAGGCATACAGAACCTAATTTTTATCTCAATTTTCTGTGAAATTAAAGTTTGGGCTTACCTGGACTGGAGAAATGAACATAATTTTAATATAATCATTCCTCTGAGCAAAGATCAAAACCACAACCAATCGGTATACAGTCGAACGCCGTCTCAATCCTCACATTTATGATAGCCTTAATAAATAAGCCTAAAAGCAATTATTTTATGATAATTACTCCTCTCAACGACTTCATCAATATCAATGTTTTCGAATTAACAAGAACATCAAAAATATTATTTCAATCACTTAGTCGCACCTCAATGTAATCAAAGCAACACCATATTTCATGCCTTGAATGGGTATTTGAGTATGTGCGCTCGAATTTAACAACTTGCGATAATCATTAAAGGCGTAATATAAACTAATGATAACATTTAAATTTTGTTTTAAAGAAACTAGCACAAACTATTATTTTGCCCGTATTAAGCAAAATTTATTATTGGGTCTTAGAGAAAATATTTATAGAATGTCTAGAAGTAGAAGAATCCCTGCTGTATGCGGGATACGGCGTGAAGCTACGTATGTCTAGAAACCTTCATATTTGAGATAAGATTTATATAAAATTCTATCACCTATATTTTTCGAACAGATTAAATTATAGTTCATAAACTCATACTTTCAGTTACTTGTTATTGTCATAAAATTTTCATAACTTTGGCACCGCAAGCATGAACACATACCAACCAAGCCAGGTATACATACAATTCGTTTAAGGAAACGTACGAGAAAAAGTGTATATGAGGGTTCTGAAAGTTAATATAAATATAAAATAATTCTGATTCACGCTTTTGTTTCACATGGCAGGATAGTCAGAGAGAATTTATTGTCAAAACACTCCGTTACCCGCTTTTCGCCCGAATTCGAGGAATTGCGTGTAGAGTGGCGGAATTCAACACCACGTTTTATTAATGAAAATAATTATTCTTAAGAAATATAACACGCAATGCCTCAATTTGGCGGAAAGTGGGGAACGGATTTGTTGTAAGAGAACGGAGTGTCTTAACACTAGGTTTTCTTAGTTCCCTCTGCCTCTACTATATGTGGGATACAGCGTGAAGTTAAAAAAAAAAAACAAAAAATATAATGTATTGACTTATAAAACTAGCTGATTTAATAAATTGCCTAACTCGATGTGTCGAAGTCTTAAACTTCAAAAACAATACAACCGTCACCTTTTCGTTTCCATACTTAATGCTACGTATAGATTATCTTAAACGATATTAGCTTTTAATGCCATTCTTTGACTATAAACTGTCACATTGGATTTATTGAGCGCCGCAATCAGATATTGGCATGTTTCGTGGGAATTCCAGTAATTATTAGCATAAGATAACATTGGAATTATAGCAGGTATAAATCCGTTCACGCCTACGAATATTTTGCTATTAGAACTTTTCATAACTTATTATGACTGAAATATTTTCAAAGTTAATGAATGTCTAATATCTTGGAATTGTCTTATTTGTATTTTGAATGTAGGTTTGAACTCCAAATACATTGTTTTAAAGATGAAATTCAGTAACTTAAAAAATTCAATTTGATTTAATTTGATGAGTTCAAAACTGATTTTTTTAGTTCAAATAATATATAGGTGTATTATATAATTATATATAATTTATCCTGGTAGGCGACAGAGCAGAACGCTGCACTTTGTCAAAACGTAACATATGCAATGTGTATATAAAATGTAGATAAAAATAGTGGCTTCAGTCATTCCAGCAAGTTTTTTTCTATTATTATTATTTATTTTCATTTGAACCACGTTTGTTCGCATTTTTTTTTTAATTTCAACTTATCACATACAGTGAAACCAGCAACAACTGCTACTGTTACGCTAAAATATATTTTTTGTCATCTTTTACGTTATTATTAGTAATTTGAGATCAATATTCTGATTTTAATTAATACAACAATTACAATATTCAAGTAAACACTATTAATAGATAAATGAAGGTGCGATACGAATCCACGCGGATGTCCTGTACTGCTAATAGAATGCATATTTAATTACGACCTCGGGTTATACGGCTGGCAACATAAGTTCTTCTTTTCCTACAAAAGTTATATTATAGTATTTTTTTTAACTTCACGCTATATCCCATATATAGCCGGGTAGGCAAAGTGAACCAGAGAACTTAGTGTTAAGACATTCCGTTTTTAACATTACCGTTCCCCACTTATACATGTACCTATAGTGCTTAAAATTATAATATGAACATGGACAAAACTAGAAAACTCGAAGAGCTACAATAACAATCATAAAATATTGTATTCGACTGACCTGTTGTTGAAATGGTTAGTCAACCCAATAAGTCCATGGTTCTGTCTAAGTATTCATTAAAACATTTATATTTGATTCGCTGAGTTTCTTGCACCTCCCCAAGTTCTCCCTAAGTCTGACACATAATGAAATATGTTTTGATTTTCAAAATTAATATATATGACGGTTTATCGATTTTTTGATTATTATACTACAGTACTTTATGTAGTTTGGCAATGGATAGATGTTTATGAACTGTCCAAAAAATCATTATTTATTAAATTCATAAGTATTTAAGACACTATTAAAGCTTAATAAATTATAAATTCATCTTTCGTTCATAACTATTTGGATCAATTACTTTAACTTATACTAAATAATTTAAGACGTAAACAAATCATAACATTTTCATATTTTAATACTAATAAGCATTGCGTGCTTTAATTATAAAACAGATTAACATAATCTTTAAATTCTACGCAGACTATAAGTAAGCTATTTATCAAACTTGACTTTTTATCGCTAGAAAAATCAACAGTGACACTTTTGTGCACGAACATTGATATTTTATATCTATCATAAATATATAATATGTATGCGTACATAAGTAAGATACATCTGATAAGATAAAGCGCGGCGTTGAGTTCCGCCACTCAACAAGTAATATTTTTTCTTTTTTTTTTAACTTCACGCTGTATCCTGCATATAGCGGGGTAGACAGAGGGAACCAGAGAATCTAGTGTTAAGACACTCCATTCTCTTTCAACATTTCCGTTCCCCACTTTCCGCAAAATTCAGACATTGCGTGTTGAGTGGAGGAACTCAACGCCGCGCTTTGCCTTGTTACCAAACCCAAGAAATGAAAATACTAAATTTTCATTTCCTGGAGTGGGAATCGAATCCACAACCTGTCATGTTTTCAGTCGCACGCTTGTGCCTCTGCGCCTTGACAGGCTACCGACGTAAAGCGGAGAACGGAGTGTCTTACTGTCACTGGGTTGTGTCTGATTACTTTGTTATGCGAAAAAAAAGCCTGAAGCCTTATAATAAAAGGAATAATAAAAAATACTGACTTAAAAGAATACGTAACTAGAAAGAAAATTATGTTTTTCTTTTTGCCTTTTACGTTTATATTCTTGTCGTCTACAATTTTTAACTATTATACAGTGTATTTGTTTAAGCTCGCTTAAATGCCAATTGCCATTTAATGCAATTTGCATTAACTCGTGTCAATATTTAATATTCTTAAAGTGTTATTCAGACATTTAGGGTAATAAAAATATTTTACAAAAATGAATAAAAATAAACAAAAAATATTTAATTTGTAGCAGAAACCGAACCGGGTTCAAGTCTAAAAAAAAATTTTAAAACTAAAGTCCCAGTAGTATACTAGTAGCAGAAAGAAAATAACAAGTTAATAATAAATCCAAAATAATACAATTCCAACCTTATGACAAAATGATATAGTCGAAAGTTGTTTAATAACTTTAGTGGCTAAGAAAGGAAGTACGGTTTATAATCCGTTTATTAACAATGATCTCATAATAGTTACATTCAATTATAACAATTTAGTTTCGATTGAGTGTTAATATCTTTGATTAATGCCTGTTATATATTCTTTTTGATAGTTTTTGTGGCATTATTTAACCTTTACTGTTATTGATGGACGGCACAAAAAGCTTTTAATTTATTTGAAATGATTTTTCGAAATGTCATCGTATTACATGTTTGTATTTTTATTTGTATAGTATACGATTCTTGCAATTCCAATTGACTATTGCTTAAGATTGTTGAAATATGATAATATAAAAATAAAAAATTGATAAATAAGAGGCCTGTCGTGGCAGAGTGTCACAAGCGTGTGATTGTAAACGCGACAGGTTCTTGGTTCGATTCCCACGTCAGCAAATGAAATTATTAAATTTGGCAAAGCGCGGCGTTGAATTCCGCCACTCAGCACGCAATGCCTCAATACGGCGAACAGTGGGGGACGGAAATGTTAAAAAAGTATGGAAATGTCTGAACACTAGGTTCTCTAATTCCCTCTGCCTACCCTGCTATGTGCGGGATACAGCGTAAAGCTATAAAAAAATAAAAAAAAATGATAAATTAATAAGAGTTAAGGCCATCATGGCACAGTGGATAGCATCTGACTGTAAATACGATTGATTGTGGGTTTGATTCTCAAGGCGGTGAGTTCCGCCACTCAACACGTTATGTCTTCATTCAGAAAGTGGAGAACGGAGGGTTTTGACACTAACTCTCTCACTACCCTGCCATGCGGAATAAAAACATTAAGCTGAAAAAAATAGTTCTTTATTTCCAAATCATTTATTTTTAAAGATTGTTTTTAGTTAAATTGTGAGCTACATAGTCCTTGTCTGCCACCGTATATACGAGTGTGTATTATGTAAAAGTAAATTTAGCGTATTTTATATTTAACCTTTCTCAAATAGTATACACAAGTTCTTTTTAGAATCATTGCTTATTATGAGATTTAGTCCACATCTTCGTAGACAATAAAACGTAAATGATGTAGAACGCATGGTATGGTGGTCAGAGCGCTTGGACGGTTTCCAAGAGGCGGGTTTGAGTCCTGCTGCGTTCAAAAATTTTTATACGTTTTCTAAATTAATAAAATGTAAATTTTCGTATTGTCCTTTACCCGCAAGAATTTCAGTAAGAATTTTAGCACGAAGTTGAGTAAGTAGCTTTGGTTTGTCCAGTAGATTTGTTACCAGCAGTGGTGTATATTTATGTATATAGAAATGTTCCAGACTTTATACCGCACGGCAAGGAAGACAACGAATTTTTTCTCACAAAATAACTTATTTTTTCGCTATTTCTCCATATAAACCACTACCTTAGACTGGAGATGATAGATAAACAATAAATATATGTATATGTAATACGCAACTTTTTTAATAATTAGTACATTAATAATTATATTACTATAAATAACTTAATCATAACATAATTTTGCCAGTCACACAGTCGGAACAAGAGCGGTCGTGCATTGCTTTACTACGCCTACAGCGTCGATGTGGGCAGTTCCTATGGGTGCATGCAGTACTCCAGCTGAAAGACAACCTCGAAAACTCACAGAGACCTGTCATCGTATGTACAAATCAAGTGTTAAGGTGAGAACTAATTCTTTAATATATTATAAACCTATCTATATTTATAAGTATTTCTTGTATTAGGGAAATCTTGCAGCCTTTCGTGGCGCAGACGCACAAGCGTGCGATTGTAAACGCGACAGATTGTGGGTTCGATTCTCACTCCAGGAAATGAAAATTAATTTCCATTTCCTAGGTTCAATAACAAGGCAAAGCGCGGCGTGAAGTTCCCCCACTGAGCACGCAATGATTCAATCCCGCGGGAAATGGGGAACAGAATTGTTGAAAGAGAACGGAGCGTCTTAACACTAGATTTTCAGGTTGCCTCTGCTTACCTTGCTATGTGCGGGATACAGCGTGAAGCTAAAAAAAATTGAGAGAACTTTTGGTCTTCGCTAAACTAAATTTACCTTTAGATTTTGTTATGCGCCATGTTGACATAGAAAAAAAGCAAACAAATGTGCCACTAAATTATCTCTGTACATTATTGTAGAATAATTGTATAAGTTTAAAAGAAAATAGATCTTTTGTGATACAGTTACCCTATTATAACAGATCACTAGTTTAATGTTCTTAAATAGTTAAAACTGATAATATTTTTTAAAACCATAATGAACAATAACAAAAAAATATACATACTTGTCGTACGAATAACGCCTTTGTTATACGCTCAAAGAAAACTAATCGTCAATACTACGTCAAATTTGATTTCCTAACAATATTGCTAACACGTATTCAAATATCGTTAAAGTAAGTTTGACCAGTCTGTAAATATTGTATAATAAATCTAAATTAAGCATACTCATGACTATATTTCATAAGAATCAACTTAAACTACAATTCCGTTCATTATAAATTAGCATAGATTTGCTATTGATAAAATATAATTTGACAGTAATACGCAGAACCATTATGTTCACCTAATTGATTGATCACCAATACAAATTGTGTACTAAATAACGCGAGGCAATTTCGCAAGTAACATCTCACTCGCCTCTAAATTATGAGAACTAAATCATGAAAGCATTCAAAACATCGAACGTAATCGCCCTTTCCCTCGGAATCTCTCATTGGCCATTAATACATCCAAACCATAGCAATCTAGCGATCAAGGGTAAAATCACTTCATCTTTGCCGCTCTACGCAATTACTTAAACCACATACATACTAAATATAGTATGCGCGGGGCGATGTGAAAATTAGGCTTACGATTAGTGTACCTACAAAGACGTCTCACTTTCATAAGTGGATAATGAGTATGAGTTAATGTAATAAACTGCTTTTTAAATAAATGTATCAATATGACTTTGATAATTTGTTCAAATGCTCAACTACATCATTCATAGGTCTTACGTGTTGTGTTGCTTAAGTATTAGCTTACAAAAGTATAAATATTTGTATTTTAGATATGCCTTCTTATGTGGGATAAGATTCTACAAATAAGTTGTCAAGACTTCTTCTTCTTCTTCTTCTTTTAGTGCCTCTCCAACTAGTGAAGGTTGGCAGTCAGCTTCGCATATTCAGTCCTATTCCTGGCAGCATGGAATAGCTCTACAGCGCTTTTGATTCCCGTCTATTCGCGGATGTTCCTAAGCCATGACTTTTTTCTGCGGCCGATTCTCCTTCTTCCAGCAACTTTTCCCATCATTATCAGTTGTAACAGTTCGTATCAGTCATGTCTAAAGACGTGCCCTAAATACGAAACTTTACGCTTTTTGACTAATTTTTGCAATTAAATAATGAATATAGTAAAATGAAGAACCCATTTGGATAAGTCTATGATTTAAACAATCGTCAAATGAAACTTTTAAACGACGTAGTAAATGTAAACGCACGTGCATTCAGACAAGAATATAAATTTTTAGAACTGGCTTTTAAAGTTTAATGCGCAATCAAAATATATCATCGCGGTGTAAATATTACATGGTCTGTCAGAGCGAGTTTTTTAACCGATGCAAAATGTAAAGCGACTTGTTGAATTGTTTAACATATAAATTTTGTTTTATGTTGGCTCTGTATTTATACATTTTTGTTAACATATTTATTACACAAGTTGGCTCGAAATATTCATTCATTATATTCTTCGAGTACATTATAATGAAGTCAGTTACTATATTTTATTTGATTAAAACACATTATACGACAGATGATAATAACTTTTAAAATGTCTATTTTGCTTTCAATAAGGTTTCTTTATTAATTAGATTTCAACGCGCGTAAGGCTGCCCTCAAATATAATTGAATTAAATAAGAATTATATCTACTTTAAATTACTCATTATTTTATTAAAGCTAATTTGTATTACATTAAAACAAGACTGAACTTTTAAAAGATAAGTTTCTAAGTTAAATAATTTGTGGTTACGATATTCCACTTCATATTGCCCGAAACCTCATAAAGCTAATAACAATTATGTTATTACAAAGGCTGAATAGGAATATTATATATACCTATAATTTAAATTCCAAAGGAGTTAAATCTTAACTATCAATGAACGTAACTTATTTATAATGACTTAAGTACGTGTAAACCGAGTTTAAATAGTGGGTACTCATCTATTGAAAACACAAAGCCAAGGGCGATCGTATAGAAGATCGATACAGAAATCTTGAAGATGAAAAATATAATATTTTTTTAGTTAAATAACATTCTATTAGGTATAGGATATTCATTATTACTAGTTATTTAATTAAAATGATTAATGTAACAAACTTAAAAATTGAATATTAAATAAATAATTTTATCACAATCGACTTTATAGGGAAAAGTCATATTCATTGCAGTAATAATTTGTGACATTATGATCCTAATTTGTAATTAAAATATAAAATGTTGAGGTCATTGTGACGCAGTGAGACAGCATCTGACTGTACATGCCGTTCTATGTGGGTTCAAATCCCATTCGGAGAAATAATTATATTTCACTTATTTTCATTTCATCGCTCGGGTGCGTCAAAACGCAGTGTTGAGTTCCGCCACTTAAGATACGAAGTCTCTAATTCAGGCGGAAAACGGTGAACAGAGTATATTGGTTTTCTTTGAGTACCCTATTCAAAAATCGAAGCTGTGTTTTTAAAATATAAATGAAAATAACTTGTAAGTAATGCCATTTGCTCAACTATGTAAATATGTTGTACGAGTAATTTAAAGATGAGCAATACTCGTTTAACCATGTAACCATGGTATTTAAACGTATAAAGCACATACAAAGATAAAAGATAACCTAATAGGTTAAGTTAATAAATTATTTTTCCTATTGCTTCGTATATGTGTCAGTTGCAATAAAAAATAAATTTATTAAATACAAAACAAAGTATTAACAAATGTTAAGATGTGCATATTACTGTACCGATAGGTACTACTAAGTATATTTATACTACACACACTGAACGGCTTAAAGTAGAGAATACACATTTTTTTAACAATTATTGGATATAAATATTATATTAGGTAATTAAATAGTAACAATGTTTATAGTATGAATTTTCTTGATTTAAGACAAAATCTCCTATAATTTCATTTTTAATGTATAAGTACGTTTATTTCCCTATTTACATACTGTAATAATTTCCTTCCCCTTTCTTCTTTAATTTATATTTTTTTTAACAATCTTACTGTGATCAAGACTGGCATTATATATTTCAAACTATAATTTCAACATACAATACTGCCCAGTCTATGAAACTAATAAAAATATACAAAAGTACAACAATAATAATTTACGATATTTCATTATTTACAATATTAAATTATATTTTTGCTAATAGTTTTAGTAAAAACTAAAACAAAAAATATAACAATAGTGTATAAAAACTTAGTGCTCAATAAATATAAATCGTAGCTCGAACAAAATATGATTCTAACATAGAGCAGTTTACAAGGCTGCTTATATTTAGTGCTAATGCTTTTTAAAATCTTCTCAGTGGTATATTTAGTACTAATTGGCTTTAAAGCGGCTCTATTACACTTAGTTCTCAGTAGGGGCAAGCTCGTGAAAAATGGCTGCCATAATTTAGAACGGTCGCTTACAGACTTCCCTATTGAGAGATCAATATGAGATGACTGTTCGAGATGACAAGTGAACACCCTTACTATTTGTTATAGATGTATAAGAACTATAACATAATAAATATATTTCTACATTGACATATATTTTAACATATACACTTTGCTGATCCCATTCATTTTATGTATGACCGTAGTGCAGATCCGTAGTAGAGCATCTCTTACTTACTTCTCAGCTCTTTACATCCACCTATCTCCCATTTGTAGATTAGTAATCTACTATTACTAAGTATTCCGTACGCGTAACTATAAATTACTTTCTGTAAAAATATATATTTTTATATAATACAATTATTTGGGTAAGAACGACATTTATACACGCGTAAAATCTACTCGACGTTCATCGCGAACCCATAGTAAAGTTACAACGAATAAATATTGTAAGGGGTGATTTATGAAGTAAAAGCACCTCGATCCGATGTTCGTATCGGGATGGTTTGAAATATGCCCGCACAGCCATTGTGATGTGAGAAACGGTGTTTAACAAGCACCGGGCACCGAACACCAAGCTTGCTTGATCGATGGCAAAATTTACTCTCAACAATATTTTATAGCGTGAAAATGCACTAAAACACCTGATTCCGAGGAATGCTAGATCTATCTTGTTTGTATACGGCGAAGCGTTTACCTCGCCTTGGCAAAATAAAAGCAAATATTTACCATTATTATAGATTCAATGTACATTCTTTGTTTATTAATAACGAGCCTGCTCGGATTACATCTAGACATATTTTATACTTTCCAATTACTATATATTAATTATAATTTTACAATCCTGTATAGTAACTGCTGCAGCTTGTTGAATTTCAAACAATTACTTAAGTAAATATATGAAACATCTGCAAGAAGATATATTAAAATATCGATATTTAATGAAAAATAGCATGGTAATACACCCCTGAGTGCATTTAAATTTATCACAACAAGCCTAAGGCTATTACTGCAACTATTAATTTAACAGATAATTCTGAACAAGCTCATTATGCGCTGCGGTGACTAAGACCTCAAATTAATCGTCAGTAGGCGCTCGAGATAGTAAATCTAAATTAATACCTATGTGAGTGGGTGACGAGAGTGACCTAAACATTCATATATAAAGGCGCGACTCCTGGCCATTTGTATATGCTACGTCATTTTTTATTTAGAATAACGTAAATTATAATAAATCAAATAAGTAATTACATTAGTCTATAGAATTAGGTATTACAGTCATAACCTGTATAACGAAAAAGTTAACTCGATAGTAGATTAATTCGCTTGTACTTGCACCACTTTTTTATACTTAATACAATATATTCAAAGTGCTCGAAAGCTCAGTTGCTTTGTTCGCGGGATTGCGTCATTTGTCACGTTTCTGCGCATGCTGTTGCGCAACTCACTCGTGTCTCTTCGTGCTTTCCACTGATAAATGCTCTAGCTTTAGTAACACACTAACTATCATATATTTAAGTACTAACTAAAGCTTTTAACTGTCAGTACAACATTACACCATGGGAAATTGCCTTCATTTTAAATCATCGCAGTAATTGAGCAAGCATTCCGCTAGAATCATTACAAGCAGTTCATAATTGTATTTATTTAAGTCCCCGCTGCATCTTATTCATTATGCCAGCATAACCTTTAAAGGAAGTTTTATTACGGATCGCCTTATACGTAGTAACGTCTTAATAAATCCATAGGAGCGTTGTAGGTTCCACACATGCAGCCCAGTGCGGTGCAGTGCGGTGAACGACAACAAATTGTCAACAAGTCGGCCGCCTACGTCATGTTCATGAGATTTATGCTTTCGACCGATGCGGACGCACAAATTGGCGGATGGATCGAGTACCAGATCCAAACATTCCATTAACTTGGTTATGCATAACAAGACCCTGATTACATTACTATTCTAGCCGAAAGAAATAAGAATTTTCAATGAACATCCAAACTGCATTATTTTACATTTTAAAATATATGTTTATCGTATTGTTTTAAATTGGGAAAAACATACATAAGTTTTTTCTCTTACGTTCTGTTTGCCTCCACAAAAAACTGCTAGTTGAGTTTTGCAAAAATAAAGCAGTCTACTCTGGTTGTAGCATAGGGCAAAGGTTGCAACTTGTTATAGGGGGAACGGACCTTAATTATACTATTACTATGCGATAGTACCGCAGCTGTACAAACTAGGTAAGATTTCTTCCTAAACACACGCAATTCATAATGAAAATTATTATAACAGCCTTTACAAACAGAAAGACAATATAATTGACGTCATAATGTGTGTAACAAGCTACTATAATATCATACATTGAAATACATAAAGAAACAATTAAACGTTTTTATATCGATAAATAAAAAATATACCCGATTTAGGAACGTAGCTAGAAAATAAAATCACATTTAATTCAAGAAGTTCAAGTTCATTATGCAGAACGTGTGTATGCGTTCGCTTAGCCACCTTACCCTTTGATTCTTTGTTATCTTCGAATAGTAAGCGATTTGTCGTCGTCCAAAACATATTTAAACTTTCATGTTGGTACTGTTACTTTAAGAAGTGTTAATAGGAAGAACAATAATAATATTGAACTCATACACAGGCAAACTAATTAATAAGCTTAAATATTAGGACCGCACATAAAAATGGACCAGAGCGAAGCAGTATTTTGTCATGAAAGTTTAATAGCTCCGCATACAATTCATTTGAAATAAATAAAAGTCACGGCAGCTAAATATTTTTGTCTTTGCGTTTCTCTGGCCAATTGCTAATGAATCGGGAAAGAGGTATTTGTTCGCCTAACAAGCAGTTGATGATTTTGCCGCGAGACGAAGCTATGTCGGCTTAATCCGTCCTTGAGTACTCTAAATGTATGTATACTAGTACTGATGCATACTTGAGTAATCTAAGTGTGTATGCATATAAGAACTGGCGCATCATAAAATTTTCTGAGGTTAAGTCACTAGTATTGATGCATCTTGGGGCACTGAACGCACCTTTCAGTACTATAATGCACACCACTAATTATATTTTTGAAAAGCATTGAGTATTGTGTGCACTAGAAAAATACATCCTCGAGTGCCAAAAGTACTTATGTATGTACGAGTAGTGCCTAACGCTATATTATCTAATATGGATGGGAAAATCCACTTACGATTTATATAGACATAGCTGGATATAATAAATTATGCGAAGTATCAATAATGGGCATGTACATCGACGCCATTATTTTAATATACTTGTAATATTATAATTTTATACGTACTTATCCTATATAAAATTTAGTTTAATACAACAATGCATTTGTCACAGGAATATCCTTATCAGTGTCGTTTTTGTTTTACAATAGCTGACATTAATAGTGTATAAAGTTCAGAAACATTTCCTCGCGGTTGTATCTGCAGTCCAGGACTCAGTCCAACTATGTGACATTTCCCCGCATCCACTATCTAAAAGGTTGCCTCAAAGCTTGAGTTAACGGTAAAGGTCACGTAAGAACAACAAGTTTAATACTTCGGTGGCGACAATTACACATGAAACACTATTAAGAAATAACTATCTATTGTTAGGTAAACCGGGACTAACTTATCTACTTAAATGCAACATACATCTAAAAATCTCGATGATTTAAAAAATATATATCAATAGTATGTACATTTTTTATCCACGAGCATTCTAAAAGACAATGTTAATCAGTCAGAACTCTGATCCCAAAGGCTGTACGATAAGTAAAGAATTTAAAACGAATATTGTTAGTTAAACCACAGCATAAACTTTAACAGTGAAACGATTATTGTCTTTATCAAAGAGAATAATTTACCTCGGCCGTAGTCCTTTACATCGACCTATTCATTGTAAAATAATTTTCACATACAAGGCGCAAAAGCTGGCGGCACTACTTAATATAAACATTAAACTTTAGTGGTCCCCATTCTCAGTTTCTACTAATGGGTAAAGCATGTAACAAAGTCGTAGATATGGTGATATGCGATTCTTACTAACAATAAGACCCGTTTAAATGTAATTATATTGATTTTTCATTATAAACACATTCACACATTTACGCTTGGAGGTGCTTAATGTTTTTTATCTCACTTTATGTTGTTAGTTAAATTATTGTTCTATTATAAAAAAAGGGCACTGATTATAAATATATCTTAACTGCGTAGTCCAATGAAGGAAAATATTTAGACAGATGATAGAGGTGGACCAGCAGAGATAACTTAATGACACAACTATTCTCTTCTTTATGTAATTGATTCTTGAATAGCCTTTTTCTTTTTTTTAAACAATATTTTTACTAAAGTAATATTTTAACCTTAAATTCAAGAGAGTGGTTGGTGGAGCGTGGTATCAGTTCATAACCATTGCGTATCAGCCACATGTTGATATTTTTGCAGTCATAGACTCTATGACTGCAAGAAAGTTCTTTATATTATTATGAAAATGATTGTTGATTTTAGTAGCACTTCACATTCATTATTATTATTATGTTATTTATTTAAAAAAATGAATATTATAGATTTTTTTTCTTATAACAGTGAACAAGAAGCAGCAGTAATGAAAGCAAATCCTTGGCTGTACCACTATTACGCAGTACAGTCTAAATTACACTACGGGTTGGCTTACGAGGCAGCTACTAGAATGTATGGGCCACCTCCTCCAGATATACAAGTATATCCCTCAAACGTACAGTACACAGCACCACCAGTCTGTATAAATGGAAATCAACCTGTTGTTATGTCAAATACCACTGTACAACCCCATATACCACATATTCCACCGCATTTAACTCCAATACATTACGCCTATGAGAGGCACGATAACGGACCAGTTGACTACTCAGTGTCTCTTCAAGAAAACAGGTAGGAAGTTTTAAAAAACTTATTTAATTATAATTTAAATAAAAAGACATAACCTAATTGAAACATAAACCAATTTGCAAAACCTTGGGTATATCTCTAGTGCATCATGATAATATACCTCAAGTTTAACATTAGATTTCTGTTCCAGGTACCATAACCTGCGAGTTGAAGATACGCGGCAACCCAATGCAAAACGAAAAAAATCAGAAGATAAAACGCCTATTACTAATATATCCCCTCACATAACATCGAACGGTGACACGTTAGTGGCAACCGCCACAATAACCAATCGCAGACCTGGTTCTAAAAACTATAATATAACGGAAACGGAGATGGACCAGTGGAATCCAAGTCCTACGTGGTCAGAATCAGCGCTACAAAAAGTCCCTGACGTATGCCATCAGGACTTAGCTCCTTATGTCACAACAACCCCTCCGACGCCTTCCGGAACCCCATCAGCTTACACACAAAACTATCATACATTCGTCTTCGATTGGTCTCCAGAACAATACGTTCCACACACGAATAGATGTAGTACAGTCACAACGGAAAGTTCCTACCAGTGGAATAGGAGTCAAAGGCCATTCGCAAATGATGGGGAAGAATGTACCAGAATACGAGTCAGAACCCCTGATGCGAATAGAGATGAAAATCTCAGACGACCTATAGGTAAGAATAAATGTGGATGTTAAACAAAAACATCTTTAGTAATCAGAAAAATCATTATAAAGTTAAAAGTTTTTTTTTTAATTATAATCAAAGAGAAACTATGGAAGCTATATTATAATTGTATTTTTAACTTATACGCTTTATTCCAGATCGTCCACATCCCGACTCACCAGGTGCCAAGAAACCTGCATTATAACTAGCATATTGTTTAGTATATAAATATAGAATAATATATTGTTACCTTATACTCTTAGTTGATAACTACCCACATGAGGTAAGCGTTCTGGAACTCTCCTGTGATGTGTTTATAAGAATTTGTAAAATAGCGTGTACAAACTCAAGGTCACATTAAATGTGAGGAATTAGTATAATTATGTATATTTTATGTAAATAAATTAATTAAATTTAGTTAAAAAGACAGGATCTGTCTCTATTTCTTGTGCAATTTTCATATTTCCTTGTAGTTAGTATGTTAATGTACAGCATTTAGTAAGAGTGATCCGGCTTTATAACTATTACCCATTTTAAAAATTTCACAGTTTAAAGAAAAATATAATAAGATTATGTACTTACATAAACTTATCAAGAAGAAATTTAAACCTTTTTATAAAATATTTTGAAGTAAAATATAAAAAAATAATTCATACAAATAAAACATTAAAACATTACAATTATTTTATAATACTTCAGCAACTATATGAAGCATTATGCCAATCTAAAATTTTTAGACTTGAAGTATGAAAATGAGTACAAAATCCTTTATTTCACTTTTAAATCATATATTTTAATACCTACACGTATAATCGCCGGATCACAAGATATTGAAAAAATCGCTAAAACATCGACATCGACTTGTATATGTATCTATGTTAAAATCCATTCATGTAAAATATATTTATATATTAAAAATCGATGTTTTATGTTATCACTTCCGTCCACGATATTTTAAAATAAAATGTAGGTTTATAAGATTATTTAATTGCTATTGTAAAAAATATTGTGAAGAAAACAGGTAATGTTAAATAATTGTTAACGGCAAAGGAAAATTTAAATTAAAAATTGATTATGAAAATAAAGGAAAATATTATTAAAACAGTTTTTTTATTACACTTATATTTTTAATAAACAATTGTAGCATAGTTGCACAGTACATTATAAAAAAAAATCAACTTATTTAAGACAATACAATTTTGTATATTTTAACAGATTTTCTATTCAAAACATAATACGAAACAAATGTTCCTAGTAAATAATTTTAAAAAAAATCTTTTTTCAAAAATTAATGTCTTTCATATATTGTCATTTACATAAGTTTTCAATGAACAGTGTAATAAATTTAAAAGTTATAATTTATTCAGGTCTAAGGCGCATATTTCTCAATAAACAAAGATCCCTTGCTGTATCTTTTCTACCATATGTAGTAGACAAATCATAAAGTCTTAAAATCAAAGCAATGTTAAAGTTTTCAGGTAGAGCCTTTATCAATGTAGGCACAATTTCACTTGGCATCTTCTGTAATACAACTTGAGCTCTTTCTTGTCCACATTGCACAGTATACACCAAAAATTCGAAAATAAATTGAGTTTGAGCTGTTACTTCACCGTTTTTGCCTGCTAGTTGCAAAAATGATTTATATAATACATCCAAAGCTGATTGTAAAGGTTCTCTAATATTGTTTCCTGGTACGGTTTGTCCTTGAGAATAATACAAAGAATCAGAAGAATTATCATTAAGTCTTCTCACTTTATTTGAAGAACACATTGTATCCAGATCTTCTGAATCATCGTGTCGACGCTTACGGGAAGTTGAAGGCCTAAACGTAAGACTGCTCTCAAGGGCTGCGTAAATAGCATATACGCATAATTTAGCCAAAATTGCTGACTGTGGTTCAACTAATTCATCGCATAACTTAGCATTATACAAATACTGAGGCAGTACATGTGTTAAGAGTGCTTCTGTACACTTTTCAATATCTAAATAAAACATCGCCAATACAATATCAACAGATCTATCTAAATCGTCTTGATATCTGAATTTGAGAGTTTCTTTAATGAGATTAGTCACAAACCATACAGGACCTGCAGTATTTAATAGACTTTTTACAATGTGAGTAGCATCTATGTGTAAGTATCCTCGAGTCTTAACATCTTCCCACACTGTTTGTAACTGTTCTAAAATTGGTTGACGAGAAACAATACAGTGTGAAAAGGGTAATATCTTAGGTTTGGGTAGTACTGGAGGATGTATGTCATATTGCATTTTCCTTATTATCTGACACATTAATAAAGCTCTTTCTTTAAAGTTATCAATTTGACTTAATTCAACTTCACTGGGCGCTGACGAAAATAGCTGCACCATATTTAAAGGTTTAATAAATGCTTCTTGATGAACTACATTCATGTAAGAGCACAACCAAACTGATGCACATACTGCCAGGGAAGCCATTTTTTGTCTCATAGAATCTAACATTCGCTTAACATCCGCAGAGGAGATTGAACCTTGTTCCCATGCAAATAAAATCTCTTTCATTACACCCGCAACATTTGTGCATAAGTCATGTGGTTTCAAATTAGTGTTCTTAAAGTCAAAGTCAGAAGCACTAAGGTGATGAATAAAAATATCTACTAATTGAGAATCACATTTTTGCAATATTTGATCAGGTGATTTATATACACCTTTGTGTGCCATACATTCTTTAACCCATAGTTCAAAGAAGGAATCTCCATTTTCGTCAAGTACAGCTTCGGCTCCATAGTCTTGTACAATAGAGCATAATATTAAGAATGATATATCAAATATATAAACTTTTGACTGTGATGCTCCTTTTTCACTAGCAGTCACAAGAGCAAATTCATTAAATTTAATTAATCTTGACGCAAATAATTTTAACTTTCCCTCTACAGTAGCAACGGCTAATATTGTATCTAATGTAGTACCTCCAACAATTTGACATAACATTGGGTACAAGGAATCCTGGGTTTTATGAAAATCACCACCCATAGTTTTAAGCATGCCTGCTAATGTTGGTTCTGCCCGAGTTATGAAAGAGGGGACTGAACCTTGAAGCCCAGTTGGTTCTAATTTTAATAATTTAATGTCTTTACTTTCCCTTTTCTGGCTAAAATAAGCCAGCTGAGTTTCTGATACAACACTCAACTTTACTAGAGGTTCTAATAAAGACACAATACTGTTGCAAGAATTCTTGGCATCAACAACATCTAACAAAGGAGTTCCCTGTAACAACTTTTCAAATGCTTCAATTACTTCTGCTGAAGAGTCTCCTTCTTTATTGCTGGTTCCACAAATAGTATGAATGTAACTTATGACTTGAGGTAGTTTAAGAAATGTAAAAGCGGCCCACAGTGCCTGCTTAGAAGCGTCCTTACTAGCATCATTTAGTGAAATAAAACATGCCCTAATCAATTCACAGTATAGTCTTGACAGCTGGTAACCTTTAATTCTTTGAATCATTATTAGTTGTCCTGAAAGTTGCTGTATATCAGCACTAGGATTTGCCAAAACATTTACAGCTATTAAAGCCTGCAAGCAATGAGTTACAGCCTCTGGTTTATTGTTCAATGGAGCAATTTTATCTATGTCCATATTACAAATCTTCTGTAAAGTTTCATGAATAGTTACTGGAGCTTTAAACTGAGTATTCATCATCATAAAAGCAGTTATCTCTTGACATTTTTTTGTCACTTCATTATACTCATCAGGGTCATTTTGCTTTGCTAAATAAAACATGGCTATAAGAAAATCAGAGTTGACTATTGAAGTTAAAAGTAATGTAGATTTCTCAAGTAATTCTTGACTCTGTATGGGATTCGAGGATGGATATTTGCTCAATGAATAGTGGTACACTTGTAGTAGCCATAAAATTATTGATGATACAGCAAACGCTAGTATTTCTTCTTCCATTTTACTACGGCATGTTATGCTGTCAAGAAAACTCTCGAGGAACTCCAATAAACTTAAAATGCAGTGAGGTTTGTGGAAAGCATCAAATTTAGCTATCCTTTGCAATACTGCAGCGTATGACACTAAGTGTGAAGCTAAAGAATGTTTGAGATACGAAATAACTAATTGATTAGCTCCACAGCCTACCATAGCTTGTTGTAGAATACAATCAGCTAAGTTGTACAAATCTCCGCTAACTCCTCTTGGTAGAATAGTTTTAATATTTATTCCCCATTGTATATCAGTCCACCTTTCACGCCAGGCTTTCAAAATCAAAGCTTTGAGAGAACTTGTTTTACTTGTAATTTTTGAAGCATCCATTTTGACCATTTTTATTTGTGATTTCAAAAATTAGTCTTATTCTTAACTCTTCATAGTTAAATCTTATAATTTAAACTAAACGAAGAAAATATTGTAGGAGATTTAATTCACTAAATTATCCTAATACAACACTGTTTACCCTTAATCACAAATCACAATTTACTCTACTACCAAATGTGACGTATGTAAATTTAAACCAAAAAGCCACAGATTATATATACCTCAGTATCATTTTAAATAATTAAATATGCTTTGAAGTAAATAAGCGGTAAATAACAATAGTGTTATAAAGTCTTACATAAACAAGATTAAAGAACATTTTATAAATTTATACGTATAAAAAATCGTAAGAACTAAGCACTTTTGATTCAGATATTAATGTCAATGTCAAACTCACATGTAAAGTTAACTGTTAGTAAACATTTCTACACCGTTTTAAAATTTGTGTACATATTTATCAAAATGAGTTTTAGAAATTATAAGGATAAAATTGATGAAGGAGATACAGTGATTTTGTATCTTAGCAATAATCTGCACGCTATTGATGTCCGAACTGAAATAAAAAATAAAAAAGGAGAAATGGTTGAGAATGTATACCAAACAACTTTTGGGGCATTGAAAGTCAAAAATTTGATAGGTATCGAATATGGAAGCAGAGTGAGTCTATTTTAAATACTCAATATTTTATAATTGTCATACATTTTGGCTTGAATAAGATATTACATATTTTTTTAAGGTTCAGATAATTAGGTTATGTTAACATTCTATCTTAATAAATAGCAAAATTATAAGTTTAAAGAAATTGAATAGAATCACAAGCTTAACGTAAATAATAAAAAATTGTGTTTCTTAAGAATGTATTTCCTACAAAAAAAAGTAATAATGCATATACAAAATCTCTATATGCTCTATATATATTTTTTATATTATTAAAAAAAAAAAAAACTAAATAGTTCTTAGTAATATTTTAAAATATTCAATTCTCAAAAATACTTATATTCAGGTATTTCCCCCAAACTGACCAAACCTGGAGTATTTCCAAATAGATATAGAAAGTACTATAGCGCTAGGTGCGGTGCTGTTGAGTGAGTTCATGAGTACAATTAGATTTACTATATAAAAATATAAATTATATGAATTTCCCAAATATTATTATTTATAAATAATAGCATACAGTATAATTAAAATATTTATATATAATTTTTATATATATTATTTTTATATATAATTAAAATATTTAGGTAGAATTATCAAAAGGATGGGGTCATGTTCTTCAGCCTACACCAGAGCTCTGGTCATTAACATTGCCACATCGGACTCAAATTATTTACACACCAGACATTAGCATGATATTATTACAACTGGACTTAGTTCCAGGCAGCGTTGTTATAGAAGCTGGTGAGTTACTCTGTTTACTATACTTTTGATTTTGAAATATTTTTAGTAGCTTCTTATAATTTATTAAGTAAATATTTTGAGAATCATGATTAAATTATAATTCTACCATTTTAAACTTAATGATGCCAAACAATGCAAACAAAAAGTCAGGTTAATTTTAAAATTTGATATCATTCATTTAGTAAGCAAGTTTAAAACCTACACTGGCAGGCCACACTTTACTGGAAGTTTACATCAATTTCGGAGAGTCTTGCTAAAATATTATTCCTTCTGCCCGAATTTGAGACATTGCATGCCCTTGTGTTGAATTCCGCCACTCAGGCAACGTCGCGTTAGATCATATCAGAGTGGGGAAATGATAATAATTTAAATAATATCATTCTCCTTTACTAAAAAGAAGCAATACTTATATAGGTACAGGCAGTGGTTCATTGACTCACGCTTTAATTCGGCGTGTACGTCCGCACGGTCACGTGCACACATTCGACTTTCATGACCACAGAGCTAAAGTCGCTCAGGAAGAGTTCGAAGCACATGGACTTGCTGACTTTGTCACAGTTAGTAAATTATTATGATAAATACCATATATTTTGGAAATATTGTAATAATAATATTATATTAATTTCAAAAAAATATCTTAAAAAGTTTGTTAAATGAATAAATTTGAAAGTATTTTTTTTAAACATATTAGACTTAGTTATCGCCCGCAGCTTCATATGTGCGCCGCACTATACCTATTGCTATCTTCGGTAGTTTTGAATGTCAATTATAAAATTTAGTTTTCCCCGTTCTCGTGGGAATTTAGAGAAATCCTATATGTATGCCAAAATATTATCACTGATATTTATTGTCAGCTATATCCAATTTTCTGTTATTAATATTCCGTTTAATTGTAAATAGACATAAATATATTTATATTTTTTGATACAAATCGTTATTTATCTAGAAATGTTTTTAATTATCATTTGACTTCCAGCCTACTGGAAATTGAAAAAATTTAGTACTTTATAAGTGGCTGATTTAATGTGAATATCAAGATTTGTCATATATGAGGAATGTATGATTTACGACACTATTTTGAAACAAACTTACAATGACTATAAATTCAACAGGCTCGTCACAGAGACGTATTAACAGATGGATTCGGTGAAGAACTTAATGGGAAAGCAAACGCTGTGTTCTTAGATCTACCTAGTCCTTGGTTAGGAGTTGCTCATGCAGTTAACGCTTTAAAAATTAGAGGTGAGTACAATATTATATATACTCACTATTAATATAATTAAACTAGCATTCATTGTGCTTGTAATTTCTCACCTTTAAATATTTAAACATCGATGATTTATGGCAAAACTTTACATAATAAAAGTTAACTAGTGTCTCGGTTCACGCGTTAACAACGCGTTGCCTAGCAACGTCATACCACGGTAGTGTGTGTAACATTTATTTTATTAATTTAATATATATTTTTAGATATTATTTTACTAAGATATTATCATCATGCAATCATTCGCTATATTAACTAAAGGGTGTCCCAAAATTAACGCAAGATTTGACTTTGCCGCCATTTGCTATTATATTCATTATTCATTCGCTATTAAAAGATTAAAATGGCATTTTCTATTTAATTCAAATCTTGCGTTAATTTTGGGACACCCTATATAAGTGTGCCAAATTTCATGGTCCTCCCTCCGCGTAATTTTCGAGAAGAGATGTACAAAGTTTTTGTGGTGGTCAAATGACGGAAAAAATTGCGAAAATTCTTAAATAAATACTGTCCTCTGAGATTTATTTATGTATGTGTTATACAATATTTAATAGACTAAATATAATAGTAAATATTAGCATTTATTTTGCAAAATAGACAATTAATCACACAAGCAAGAATCTTTTAAACCTGTTATACCATTAGTAATTTAAATACTTCATCTAGATGCAAATAGAATCCAAACGAATCCGTCTACGACACGATCCATTTGTTTGAATCGTTAATAAAGCCATAAAGTATGGCGAAAATATATCTAGTGTTATAATGGTTGGTAATTTAATAATTCGTTTTCGACTTGCCATTTTTTAAGCCATGACAATTATTTTTCAAAGCTTTTCGTATATCCTTCATTAATTGGTGTAGATTTCTGTTACTGTTACTGTTACTTACTATCTATCTAAGTGTTAAAAATTCTACTTATAGATTTTTTTTAATGAAAAATGTTTTGTCAAATCAAGTGTGTAAAAAGTATAATATAAATTTTCTTTAGAGAGGCATATTTAAAGATCAGTGTTTTCATTCTGAAGGAATACTGCTTTCGGGATTTTACACAACTTTTTCACCTAAGTAACCTGGAAATGTATGCTAAAAATACAAGTATGAGCAGAAATAACACGTTCTATTGTATTTTTTGAAAGCCTTTCTTAATATAAAAATTAATAATAATTTATTCCAATACTAACACTAATATATAAATGACCAGTATGGGCAATTCTCTATTCAATATCTCAATTGTACAATAATCAATAGTATTGATAAGACTACTTTTGTGTTGCTTATGTGTGTAAGGACTTACCTTTAAAGTAGCGCTTTCTTATAGCTGCTTGCTAAGAAATTTCATTATTGTATACCATGATCATATATTTTACTAAAACTAATGGATATGATATCCCAAATTCAATATTAAAAAAAAAAAAACTTAATAAAGGAAGCTCACCTTAAGTAAGTAAACATTACATAAAATAACGACTACCAATGTGATTATAAATTTAATATACGTACATACATAAATGACATCGCAGTGCAGTGCGACTTCACAATACACGAAACATACCATTAGTAAAGCAACGAAAGCAGCCATCTGATAAAGATAAACTATCACAGCAGGAAACTACAGATCCTTATAAATCTATTTCGATTGCAATCTGAGTACCCAGTGTCGATTATTCCGATCCGCTTGTAAGTTATTCTATTCTATTCATTAAACATGCTAGTGCTGAACTAGATAACGAATTTAAAATCGATTCATTGACTTCGAGTCGCTTAACCTTAGATTTTATGCTAGGGTTGAGAGTAAGCTAGTGTGAAATGTGTGTAAAAATCGATTTTCTGGTGATTTTAATAAAACAAATAAACATAGTTTTTCTTTTATGTACAACATTTTGTACGTTATAAATTTAAAATAAACATATTAATACTAAAAAATATAGTCTGGTTATCAAAAATACGACATTAGGTTCCGCCTCTAAAAACAGAAAAAGGAATGCTTACCCGCTAATTTTCTCTTTACCTAAGTCACAAACATAGGCGAAATGCGTGGTGACGTTAATTCATACTTTCCGAGCAAAAATTAACAATACGTAAACATTCCTCGCCTGATAATTTTGACTATAACAAAAAACATTTGATCTAAAAAAAATATATTTAAACTAAATATTATTATTATTTATGTATCGAACATAAATTGATATCAAGTATAATGTATATGGCATCAATATTATATGCATGAGTCTATTATAGTAATTTATATATGTAGTGATTTTATATTATTTGTGTATTGTATATGTATTAAGAACTTAAGTAAATATATATATATTTACACCACCCACTATCCTCAATTTTTAATATTTTTCCTAACCCAAAGGCTGTTTGGAAGAAATTGTTTATTAGCGATAAAGCCGCCTTTGTGCCTCACATTTTCATCTTTAATTGTGTTTTGTGGTGTTCGATAGAGTATAAATAAATAAATCAAATAAATAAGTATTAAAAAGCCACAAAAAAAATTAACAAGTTAACAACCCTAAATCACTTTGCCTAATTGGTAGATCCTTATAAAATCCAGATACGCATCTCTTGCGCCGTCGCAAATAAATGACACATTTTGTTATTCATCCTTGAAGGCTTTTTGCTGCCCTATTGTTAGATGACAGCGACTTTTTACTCTGTGATGTAATATACTAATGTAACTGGTGGTTTTATAATCGATAATAAAATATAATTTGCCAAGCAAAAGCTAAAGTAACTATTTAAAATATTGAATGAAGATTAACGCCTATCGTGGCGCAGAGGCATAAGACAGGTTGTAGGTTCGATTCCCACTCCAGGAAATGTAAAAGTTTAGTATTTTCCTTTCCTGAGTTTGGTAATAAGGCAAAGCGCGGCGTTAAGTTTCGCCCTCAGCACGCAATGCAACAATTCGGCGGAAAGTGCGGAACGGAGTGTCTTAACACTATATTCTCAGGTTTGCTCTGCCTACCCTGCTATATGCGTTATACAGCGTGAAGCTAAAAAAGAAAAAAAAAACGAAAATTGTAAAAAAATATAGAATCATTAATCTTGGGAAATACTATTTAATCAAAATAATAAGAAACAAAACTTTATAATTACTTTTTACAAGAGCTACCATAGCACCAGTTTTTTAAAAACACTTAATTCGGCTGCTTTGGCCGGCAAAGCCCTAAGATAATCGAAAACACCACTTTGGGTTTAAAGTAAAGGCTATATTCCTTAGAAACTACAACTGTATGGGTACACAGCACGTCATTATACGACTGCTAATATGGTTACGCAAGTTTCTTTTACTTGCAATTACGCATTTCTTTTAGGAACAGCGCACACTGGGAATATTCTTTATATTTATCAGCTCTATATATGGTCGCTTTTCTAGAACTGAAAACTATCGTACCCGATCGTCTACTAATAATTTTGTCACGTAACGATAATAATGTAGATTTTTTTTTTCAACTTCACGCTGTATCCCGCATGTAGCGGGGTAGGCAGAGGGAACCAGATAACCTAGTGTTAAGACACTCCATTCTCTTACAACAATTCCTTTCCCCATAAGGGAGATAATGTATTGAAATGAAAATAAATGGTAAAAGTTGAGCTTAATTTGCTAGCACTTACACGACATTCCTAGATTTAGTAAGATTTTTTTTATATATATATAAAAATTCTATTCGTTTAGAATATAAATGTATAATCATATATATCTTAAAAGGTCATAAAGAATACTTTGAATTAATATATAATTTTAATTAACCTTCTTGGTATAAATGTATCTTTACTTAAATAATTAAGGGCAGAATGATTCAGTACGTAAGTTCCAAATAAAATACTACTTTCGTTAGTCGTTCCTTACAACCGGTGCGTAAACAAAGTTCAAAGTATGGAGATCGGGAATACATGGACTCAATTACGGATTCGCTAACAGCACAAGTTACTACGGCTCCTATGGAACGTATTTTACAATTGAAGCGTAAGAGCTGTATAAATAAATAACTCCTCTAGCATTTACATGTCTAATTATTTAATTATTGTAACAAATCCATGAATTTAATTTCATTTAAAGAATTTATTATTAATAATATTAATATATAAGTTTTATCATTTTGTTCTTTTGGTCGTTTTTAATTTTATTATAAAAGAAATGAATAGAATTGTTGCTTGTTATAGTTGTGATGTTCGATCCCCGCTCTAGTAAAAATAAGGACGGCGTTGAGTTCCGTCGATCAACGTGCAATGTCTTGACACTAGGTTCTCTTTGTCTACCAACCATACGGGAAGAAATCTGAAGCTATATGTATGTATTTTATATTGAGATAATGGATTCTTTTGAATTTGGAAAGTTTATGTAGGTATATAACATTGATATATGCAGAGAATGAGGTGACTACTCTCTGTTCCATCATGCCATGCTAGAAATGCGTAAAAATATTTAAAAAAATAAATAAATATTGTTTGAAATAGTATTCTATATTATCAGATGTTAAATAAATAAAATAAAAAAAAAATGGTTTTAACATAATCTTCATATAATTATCTCTGTGTATCTAATCTAATAGGTAATTTTATGTGCCGATGATATGATGAACGGATCTTTCCATTCCTTACGCCATGCTCGTTACAAATACTAGGACGGAAATAAAATCGTTAGTGATTGTCGTTTTCTAACTCATAATACCGTAACATAAATACCAGTACGGTTTATGAAAATTATAATAATAATATAAAGGCGCAAATGACATGCAACTGACGTAATCGCCATTGTATAATACCCTTTTTTTACAAGAAATACGTAGCGTGATTTGTTAGGATCTAACTTCAAAAGCCATCATATGGTTCATGATGGACAAAGATTTGATTGAGTTTTTTTTGAGATTTTTAAATGTTTAAATATATTTATAATTCATATATCGTTAATTTCTACAACTCAATATGCAGTACGTAGAATAAGATTTGTAACTTTCGCTATTGTTACACATTTTGAATCATATTTCATATACATATATTTTAACCCTCTATCTGCGGCCTTGGACTACTGTAAAGTGTCCGGACTGTCAGTTTTTCCTTAATGTTTTTAGTAATCCTGTTAAAATACCATCATTTAAAAGGTAAATTCTCTTTTGGGGCAACAAAAAAAGACGACAGCAGAATGATAACATTGCTTAGTTATCCCAGATTAATCTTATGCGTGAAAATACATATAACTAAATAGTATACAATTAGAACGGCACTTCTTCAAACATTCGACAATATGTTCAAACAATATTCCAACATAACTGCACTCACTCCATAATTCCTTATATACTGTTACAATAGACGTTAAATATCTTCTGTATCACAGGCGTATCTAACAAGAGTTTCGGGCTCACTATGATTTCTATGGGTTTATTTATCGCCCGTCGGCCGTTGTCCAAATATGTCTTATTAATAAATGGTCACTCGGCAAAGTGATGTTCTAAGCCAACAATAGTTGAGAAATGTGCGTACTGTTCTTTATAAACCTCGTTCAAAGTTCAAACTACAAAAGATAATACGTTAATGTACATTTATATGGCTAATTATCTGTAGAATATATGTTTCTTTTATATGAAGATTTCCAATTTGTTCATGAGGATTGAAATACAAGAGTAGAGGTATTTTTTTTTAAATCCCGTATCTGATCTATATAGATAATATAATAAAATGAGATTCGCTGATGTACACAGTTCGTCCACGCTTTTTTGTAATATCCCTAATACCATAATATCCTTCCTTTATGTTAGGTTATTTCATTTTTAACACAAAGAATTAGTCCAGTTTTCTGATAATGGCGCTCGAACTTGCAAGTTGAGTACAATTCACATGGCCAATAACAAACAGGATATGAAGTTACAGATAAATGTTTATTAAAGTGCTAATACATTTGGTATTAGAAAAAAATATGTAGAAAAGTATACAATTTGAATGTAACGGTACCACCCCTCCGAGGACACATTCCAAAAAGATCCTTACAGTTTTTCTTCAATATATAGATATACCTATAACTCTATAACAAAGCTACTGGATACTTATACTGATAAGTGCCAGATATGAAGAAATATTCGAATCATTAGCATTTACTCAGCTAATCGCATGTAAACACATCTACAAAGAAGGCTTTTAATGATATCCCGGCACTATTACTAGCACTTACTAAGTGTCCAGCCGTAATCGCGGCATTTAGTACACTTACAAATGCCTGCGCTTGGAACATGACATATCAATGTAACCGAGCCCTCTTCCATGGTGGTCTAGACATAGAACGAACGAAAGTCTAATAAGACAGCCCCTTACCTCAACTGTCTCGCCTGGGACGTTATCTTTTCCTGAAAAATAGCACCTATTGTACTTTGAGAATGAGAACCAGCCTTTAAATGGTCCTACGAATTTGAGTGCAATTCTATTTCTTTTTGTTAAATTCATTAAATTACACGATGCATTTGTTATAATTTATATTGCCCTTTTTAGGAAAGAAGTTATACCTACTATAAGCTATGATATTTAAAAGTGTATATGTGGAGATATTTTTTTAAAGGTTTGTCTGTTTGTTTCATAGCATAATATGGCATTATAGATAACTACATTAATCATTATTACGAGTATTTTACTTATAAAATATTTATTAAGACATTTTTTATATCTAAAGCTTGTTGCTAGTAAAGTACAGAACTTTCTATATTTTCATTGTTGGAAGAAATATAACTTAAAAATCAAATATTTCTATGACCATATGTTAAAATCATATAAAACAAATCTGATTAAAATATCCTAAATTAAGCAATTAATACAATACAAGTTAAGTCATCCAAGTAAACTCAACGTAACTTGCTTAAATCTTATAATTCAATCTTTTGAATTAATACATCATTGGTTAAATTGATCTTTAACACATGTTCAATGCGTAATCTAGTAAATACATGCAGTATAAAACGATTCATTGCATTTCTATTCAAATACATCTATCTACAAGTAGAAACTTAAGCCGTAAATCAGCGTCGCAGCTATCATCCTAGCTCGAATCCAATCGCAACTGGTCAAGTGTCAACACTCACTGATAGCTGACAATATTATCGCTAACCACCGTGTCTTTTCATTGAAAACAGCTGTTATGCACGAGCTGCTCAAGAACCTGATACAATAGTCGTTCTCTGCAATGTAGAAGATTAATCTTTCAGCAGTTCTAAGAGTTACTTAGATTAAGCTATAGATGTGTTGACACTGGATAAGCTAGATTTATATATGGGAAAACGTGAAAATTAATTACTATTATTTTGTGCTCAAATGTTGTACATATAATTAAGAACATTTAATAATTATGATATCAATATTTTTGTAATCGAATGAACCAATTCTGTTAAGACACGAGCCCATAAATAACTTAACGCAACGTTTCTAACGCGTTTAATTATCAAATCCTGCAATTACAGATAACGATCAAGGAATTGTCGAATACATTTCATGCATATTTCTCGCACCCTGCAGGGGTACTCGTTTCGCATACTTCGACGATAACAATCTTATATCCTTGTTACTTTCCAAATACATGTCATAAGTGTAATAGCCACATGACATAGCCTGTCCCCTCAGGCGCTACTCGGCCAGCCTTCTACAGCCAACATAACAATGCTCTCGAGTTTCTGGTTGTTACTCTTTATTGCCATAGTCATAAGATCGAATAATTCACTATTAAACTTTCTTCAATGAACTTCTTACATTAGTAAACGTTTCCGAAAGACCACTGCGCACCATCAAATTTTTAATCCAACTACCATTCTAATTTGAGCGTTATGCGAGATGCTTTTAAGGATTTAATAAGTTTTCCTCAGGGCTATTTTAATATTGGTAATGCCTGCGCCACTAAATCAAATAGTGGTCAATTAAGATAAAGCTCAGAACGACAGCTATGGACAATAGAGCATATGACTAATACAGCGTTTTGTTTGCCTAACTGAATTACAACTGGACTGGTCGATAGCTGATAGAATGTCTATTAATAATGAATTTGTTTTATGTTTTCTAATTCGTTGCTGATCGAGGCCTATAGTATACGGAATGATATAGTTTATTCATTAGTTTCTGTCCGAAACGTTGCTTGTTTGAAATTTTTGACCCTTGCAACGCATTTTCATTCCACCATTTGTATTCGAATATGGGGCCGAAAACTATACCGCCTTTACCACATCGATATACATGTGCTTATGATTTTATATACATATAGTATGAGGTAAATACATCATATATTAATTCTGTACGTAAAATAGGCCTGTCGTGGCGCAGGGACACAAGCGTCCTCGCACTCGGGATTTATATTAATATTAATTAGAATTAATATGTTTACTTCCTCGCTCTGGTAACAAGGCAAAGTGCGGCGTTGACTGCCACTTATCATGCCATGCCTCAATTCGAAAGAAAGTGGGAAACAGAAATCTTATGAGAACGGAGTGTCTTAACACTAGGTTTTCAGGTTCCCTCTGCCTACCCTGCTATATACAGGATACAGTGTGAAATTAAAAAAAATAAAACGGTCATCTTGCATAAAGCTTTTATTAAGGTGCCCTTTTCTTGTCTCTCAGAATTCCACTTTAGAAGTTACCTTTGAGTTTTATTTGTCAACAAAAATGCCCATCAACTTCAGCTAATTTTTCTTCAGCTTTTTTTTAATTTTCTCCTATGTTATCTAGTCTATAAAGCTACCACATCAGTTCTTAAAATCAATTAACTATAATTTAAATTGTATTCTAATGTTTACAAACAGACTAACAAATATTTCACAAATAAAACATTCATTCTTTCGAATATATTTATTCAATGTATAAAGACTCTTTTTATTTCATAGCACGAAGTTAAGAGATAATATATGGCTTATTATCTTTTTACTTCGTTGTGTATATGTATTTAAAAATAGCTTTAATATCTTAATAAACAAACGAATATAACATTAAAATTAGCTATGCATATTTTGATCGTAACGATATATTCTGGAACTCTTTTCTTCAAGCACTTCATTCCCACACTTGTCATTTTTGTGGAAAATTTTGTCGCTTACCTATAATTTCTAGTTGACAAAGTAACACAAATAAAAAAAATATTTACAAAATAAATAGTTTTAATGTAACGATGCTATGCAAATTCTAACTTGATAAATAGTCTAGTAGTAGTATTGAAGTATGTAAGGTGTGACGATAAATTGTTTAAATTAAAACACAATTAATCGTTAGGTATTGCAATTAAATTCGCTGTTAATGATCGGTGCATATTATCAGGCCGATAAGCTAATTTATAAAGTGAGAAAATGTGGCTACTAATTTATTCGACTTCTACTATTGTCAATGTCTTTATATCCAACAAATGTATTGACTTTCTGACATTATGAGACACTATTGTTGATACTATACTGAACAGTAGTTAATCGTAAATAAAATTTGGTATAACTTTTTTTCAATCATTTTTAACGCCGCCTATCTTGATTTTGAATATAGTGTACTTTAAACTGACATTCTTGAAGTCAGGCTTCTATTGATACCCATATTGAAATGTGCGAAAATATTTTTATTGTTTTATATGCGTTTTTGGTATTGCAGCAGCCATATTCAATTTACAATAACAAAGTTAAGGTAAATCGGAAACCGAAAAGTCGACTAATTCTAACTTGCAACAGGCAGAAAGATACCGGAACAGGTGAAAATAGTAATTTGAACCTTAAACCAACTCAATCACATAAATCACAAATGCGTGTCAAAATAATTAATTGTAAAGTATAATATAAAGTCAAAAACAGCTTACAATTAGTGAATTCCTCAATAATCTATATAACATTTTTGCGATAACTCGGCTACGCGCCTGTGTAACCTAAGCCACAAGAATCAGAGCAAGTAATCCACGACAACATGTTAAAATGTTAGAAGACAGCTGCGCCAAGTTTTCATTAAATTCAGATAATGATATTAAAGCCTAAGTTTACTTCGTTTATAATTATCTCAGTCTATAGATAATTAAATGACATATTTGTATTAGTCCGAACGCAGAGTAATATTTTTGCTATGATTGTCATAATGCAAAAGTTATGTTTTGTGTCTAGCTCTCATTGCTTTTAGGTCAGTGGTTTATTTACGAGACTTGATTTAATTTATAGCATGGTGTTATCTGCGTACGTATTTTATCGCCAACTAAATCGAATTCCATATTTGTGATTGATTGTCTATAACTTTTAGGGCCTTATCAATTTCGACTTCATCAACGATGACTCAAATCAAACGTTTGATCACTGACTATTATTTATTTTGGATGACAAAACAAGTCACCTATATATATTTCTCAATATTTCTTCTTAAATTTATTTGTTATCAACAATTGTTACATACATAAATTAAACTATATTTCTATAATTCATAATTTCACAATAGTAGAATCGAAGCTAGAACCATTAAATAATACCATAATTCAATGTATCACGTTATCTACCCTGATTGATATATTGCTACAGCGTAAATCACTGTAAACCTATCACGGGCTATCATAACTTCCATGACTGTTTTACATAAGACAAGAACCAGAACAATAGGGCTATAGTTGTAATATCTATAGTATAAAATTAATACAGACGTTAAGCTCCTTTCTACGACCCTTTACCTTGACTCGCCGCTCCCTGCATACCGCACGTCTTAACTACTTGCGTATATATCTATACGCGTTTGGCACGTGGCGATTTGTTATCGTAATATGTATTAATTCATTTTGTTATATAATTGTAACTTTATATATTATCTGTGGTAGAATTATACTTACTATTTCTTAATTTGTCACACTAGGCTATTTATTTGGGCACGTATTAATATTAACTAACATTTTAAATGTAATTTGTTAGGAGGAAAAATAAAGTACTATGATTTTTTATACAACTAGCTTTTTTATCAACTTCGACGGTTTACTTGTTATAGAACTTTATTATTATTGCATATACTGTGCTTTTGTTGATGATCGATCTGTACTTTTGATATCGACAATCGACACTAATCGATATTTTCGATTCCCTCACATATTTTGTTATCATTAGTAAACATTTTACAACGCTTTATTGTTTTCGACTCAAGATTCATCCATATATCTCAGCATTATAATGAATCACGAAACGATTATAACCGGTATATTTAGTATGAATAAAATAATAATTTACAATACGCCCTTAGCGGGTGATAGGCGCGAAAAATAATAAATCACTTTTTAATCAAAGTTCATTAGTGGAATTATTTGTATTTTGTGACCGGGTGGGGTCACGTAGAAATGATTTAGTTTCAATACGCGAGACGTCGCCCGTAAATGCTGCTGTCGGCTACGGGTAATTTACACCGATTGCCGCCTGTTTATTATTTTCTGTCTATGTTTTAAGTCAGTTTTGCGTGGGAATTTATTGTACTGCCTGCCTATAGCCGTTTTTAATAATATGACTCGCCTTATCGTCGTAAGCGTTTGTCGCTATCGAGACATTAAATTATTTGATCCCTGTTTTATCGTCGAATAAAATGAGCATTATAATTCTATTCTAGTCAGTGTCAACGATAGAATTTTATTGTGTATGGTAATAGAAAACTACGACATAGAGGAAAATTAACTGCCTTTCGCAATGCATAGTGAAGAGCATCTTTTATGCGACAAGTATCCTTAAATTATATCAAGCACATAAATTTCTTAAAGAACAGCGGATAATGCTTTCATGTAAGTTATGGTAATTCTAATTGTATGTTATAATAATCTATATGTTCTATTTTCACGCGTCTTCCGCATTTTGGTGTGTTATTCACCGAATATTAACAAATAATAAGTATAATTTTGTTTGGTGGTAGGAGGTTCGTCCTCCGTCTGGCTCGCGACCACTATCATGTCAAAGACGAACCGCCAAATATCTTATGATGTGTTCCGGTTCGATGGCATGTAAGCCAGGTTTTCCCCTTTCCCACCCATCCTTTCCCCAAAATGTGGTGGTTCCGATAGCGGACTACTACATTATCCTCCCTTTCCATCTGTATCCTCTAGGTTGGCAACGCATCTAGTACATTTCTTGTGTTGTAGATGTTTATGGGCGAAGGTAACCACTTACCATCAGGCGGTCCTTCTGCTCGTTTGCCATCCGGTATCCATAAAAAAAAAAAAAAATACCATAAAGACAGCAGTTTTTAGTTAAAATTGGATTTGTACATTGTATCACTTTCAAATTTATATATGTATTATAAACATTACTAAAGTTATGCCACAAGAACAAAAATCATTTAACTAATATCTCATTTATGTAAGAAATTAGTACACGTTGAATATTTTAAAGCTATTTTGTTTGCGTCCTCGGGCGACCGGCGTGTTTAACTGTGGTCCAATAGACCACAACACTGTATGTCTGATATATATTTACTGTTCCACCTACAAATTGTTATTTGTAACGATTTCTGTCTAATGCATTCATCATCTACCACTTCGCTAACCATAATTTCATTTTATAGTATTAGAAACAAGTGTCTTATTTGTGCTTATTTACTTCAAAGTGAAACAATATATAAGTAAATAAACTAAACTACTGTGTTGCATTTTTTGTGATAGTAATAAAAAAAGACATATATTAACTATATATGTGTCAGGGACAAGGGGTGAAATAAAATAAGGCAAGCCGGTAAATTTAGGGAAGCCGCTATAAGATGTAAAGGTATTTAGTAATTTTGCTATCGAATTTGGCCTTTTTCAAGCGTTTAAAATGTCAGAGCTTGTTTTTTGCAACTTTATGCCCAATATTTTTCTCGCGACCTTTTTTATTGTAGCTCTATCTCTATTGACCTTGTTTTTTGCAAACTCAATTACAATTCAAGCTCCAAATTTTCCTAGGTAAGCCGGTGGTAACCGTGTTGTATGGACGCCTCGCCACTGGTGAGTGTCGTCTGACAAAAATTTTCAACAGGAATTGACATTACATGATGAGGGGCGACATTCAATGTCGCGTTTTGTCGTGCCAACACGAGGAAATAAAAATACTTTAATCATAACAAGAATGATTATATTTACCCGACTTTGGATCGAAGCCACAACCCATCGTGTTTGAAGCGGGACGCTGCGCTACGAGGGACTCTAAAGTATTTTATTTAGCTTCACGCTGTATCCCGCAATAGTAGGGGTAGGCAGAGGGAACCAGAGAACTCAGTGTTAAGACACTCCGTTCTTTTTCAACATTTCCGCCGAAGTGAGGCATTGCCTGCTTAGTAGCTTACCTCAACGCTACGCTTTACCTTGTCACCATAGCGAAAAAAGGAAAATACTAACTTTAATATTTTTATTTGCTGGCGTGGAAATCTAACCCACAACCTGTCGCGTTCACATTCACACGCTTATGCCTCTGCGCCACGACAGGCCAGATAGTATTTCTTAATATTAATTATAAGGTCTATACTTTTGCTAGGAATTTATATACTATGTTATGGTTTGATTACTATAAGCGTCGGTGTCTTTTATATTCCAAACAAAATGAGTTATCGTAATTTTTGCCGTGCTCTATAATGCCATGCGCTCGCTTTGAATGAATTAACGAGGCAATTATAGAGATTATCTTGACCGCCTATTTATTATGTCTCTTAATTATTGTTCGGCACAATCAATTATGTTCTTCAAGATTACAATTAGACATACATTACAATAAGTTATGATTGAACATACAAACCAGTCAACGTCTGTGCTTAAAATTCTTGTGGATATAAGTATATGATATACATACATATCTAACGCATAAATATCCAGATTAGCCAGTGGAGTTCAGCTTTGGTATACATTTTATTATCAAATATAGTACACAGCTTTACGTACCTATATATCATAGTTGTAAAGTAGAAATTAGTAAAACGTGACTAACACATTCATTATTCATTAAAGTTAATAAATTGTAGCGATATTAAGTAATGGTAGTAATCTACTTATATACAGATACATAACTCTTATTGTTATATATATTCATTTACCTTGAATCAGTGATTCGAGGACATTGAACGCGAGTAATATTTGTTATTGGGAAAGTTTGTGAGAATAATTGAAACAATATATTCGATGGGCTTTTGAAATAACGTAAAATTATTTATTTGTTACAGTTTAAGTATTTTAGCTTGTTAGAAAAGCTAAAACTGACACGTTCTTAAGGAATATGCGTGTCTATACCTACGTCATGTACGTAAAATAACATGTCCGCACATAGCCGCTGTCGTCACGCGACTAATCAATTGGCGGCCCCAATGATGTCTTCATCAGCCGCCCGCGGGCGTAACGCCCTGCGCTTGCGCAGCCAGCTTTGTACTTTTGAGCTATTCAAGCTTATCCTGCATTAATTGTATAGCTGATAAACTCTAGCTCTAGGAGTAACTTCACGGTTGATAGAAAATTATCTTAAATCCCATAAACAATGAATATCAAAAACATTAAGCTTTAAAGTTATGTAAGCGCGTACTATCGATATATACATATTCACATTTTGTTAAGCTAGCTAAATACTTCATTATATTTCCTATTCAAAATACCAACACCTACTGGAAATAAACGAAAACGCGTAGAAAAGCCAGCAATAGAAGTCTTAGTTAGGCAAGCGCCATTTATTTAGCCAATTGAAAGTGGCCACTTAAAGGAATCACTGTGCGGAGAGGCAACAAATCCAACAAATTGAACAGGATCGGCAATTACAGAAGACAATGCGTGCGTGAGAGCGAGGTGCGCGCACGCAGCTCGCGAATTAGACTGGTTGTAGGGCGGCGGTAATTAGGGGCTCGTTCCCACGGGCTGAACCCCGACAGGTGGATTCCGTCTTATTATTTCTAACGGGCATATATTAGTTCGATGACCTATCTCTGATAAACAAACATCGCAGAACTTTCTGTATGACGTTTGTTTAGGAAACACACATTTTTTTTTTGTATTTCAGAGAGATATATGCACATTTCAAATTTTAATTATTAATTGATTCAGTTTTTGGAATTGACAAGGTAGCATTATGAAGTATTTTTTTGTTAAAAGGGTTCTATGAAAAGGAAAAAGGAAAGAAATATATCTAAAGCTCTATACGATTTATGCTATGCTATTAAATGCCACCGCGGGTTTGCTATAAGAAATATAATTAGCGCCCCAAAATTTACTGCAACTATCTAATTTAAAAAAAAACATATCATACCAGTAACTATCAATAATTTATATTTAAAATAGTGTACAACACCTTTGAATAAATTTCCAAAATGAAAGTAAGAGCGTGATATTATAAAGTCATGTCTAATTAGTAAAACTAGACACTAGAAACAGTTTTGGTATATTAATTACCTACAATGTTAAAGGTTAACTTTAAGTGCAGGCCACAATAATTGAACATGGCGCGAATAAGTAAGTGTGAATATTACATGATGCTGAAGTAAGAAATTGCATCAAAGTGCCTTCGTAAATATGACATGTGAATATAGAATGATTATGTTGTAATTTCTTAGGAAATACAATCTGTTTGAGACACAACGTTGAATCAAATGATTGCGCAAACAACAACAGGGAAGACGGGCCTACTCAGACCTCACAAAATCTTGATTTGCGAAGTCTATTCAGTGGTCGTGTAAACACAGTTCCAGCTCTATTGTGGCTCTATCAAAGTAAATATCCATATCTAAACGATTAGTAATCAATGGTAAATGCAGTGACATTAGAATAAATTACACGCAAACGAAGTTTTACATGGAGTTCCAGTATTCACAAAATGGAACACGAATAAATTTAAATAATAATCTAACCGTACTTAAATCGAACTCGTGCCGCGTAAACGCACTATATTAATTTCAATCGAGAAGATCTGATGTAAAACTGTATCGATACGGTATCGATTCACCAAATCGTTTTTAATAAGGTATCTGTTTGGTTGACGAACGTCTGAATGAGTATTATTGCCTTATGCGTTTTGGCTTAGCCTGAGCGGCATTGGCACGTACCATAATGATTTAATACAGACCGTTAAAGCGGTACATGCAAAATTGAATTTAAAATCGATTAAGTTAAAATATGCCATCGTGGCACAGTTGGAAATTGTTTGTAAGTTCGATTCCCACTCTCACTTATATTTTTGTTTAAACCAATCAAAATTTGAAATTGGTGCAAAATGCAACATTGACTTCTGCCACTCGACGACAACATGTCTCTAAAGGGGCAAATGGAAAGATGTATCACAACATTCCCTCAACCTACCCTCATTCATACGGTAGATGCATAAAGATAAAAAAAAATATATGTACAATTTTGTCTTTGCTATGCATAAGAATAAATTTATTTATAATATATATGTAGTGTCTTTAAGAAAGGGTCCTATTTATAATTTATTTAGCAAAAAGTGAGGTTTCTAATTGCAAAACTCTAGCCGTATAGGGGCGCTCTACACGCACTGTCAGCCATTCATTGCGTATAAGGAGCTGCAACATGTTCGCGCGACACTACACACGGCGGTCGCGCTACCGTATAATCGTACTCGCACCTTAATATACGACGACCTTTTTGAAACTAATCCCAGAATGTGTCGCTGACCACGTTAATAAATAAAATTCAAACAATGTATAATTATCCCACACATAGCAGGGTAGGCAGGGGGAACCTGAGACCCTAGTGTTAAGACACTCCGTTCTCTTAAGATTTCCGTTACGCACTTTCTGTCGAATTGGGGCATTGTGTACTTATATATTTTGATCAAGTATCAGTTAATCTTCTATATTGGGTGACTTTGGGTTAGATATTACCCAACTTAGTAAAATATATAAGTAAGTAAGTTTCAACACTAAAGTCTCTATCTCACAAAAGTAAAAATTAAAGGATGGCAAAATTATGTGACTTTCTCATGTCAAAAGATATATATGTCACAATTTAAAACGATCATTGCTGAAACTTGTAAGATATAACAAATTAAATTGATACTTGTTATAAAATTCAAACGCACACTTTTTATGTGACACAACTTTTATGTGCGCCGTTTATTCCTTTACAAAAACTTAACCAAAACGAAGCATAAATTAACTATAATTTTATTTTTCCTTTGTCCCAATCCCATTTCCACCTTTAAATGTTAATAACAGTTTATCGACGGGACCTACGTACACTGGTAAAAGTGCAAACGCACAACTTTACAAGCGAGTTATTTATAGGTTCCTAAGGAAACTTTGTAATTGTACAAAGGATTTAATATATATATATATATATATATATATGTTTTCATTATTCAAAATATTAATCATTTAAAAGATTAATTTACTTACAAATAATGACAATACATTACAATTTACAAACAAAGTTCAACATTTTAATGACTCTCCTGTAAAGTTGTATTTTTGCACTAGTTCCAGTATACGTAAGACCCGGACTTATGTACCAATATGTTTTAATAAATTTTAATATTTAATATAAGTATAAATAACGAGTCCTTATTAAACTGTTGTAACTTAATAGCCCATATAAAACCAGTCGTCACTAAGTAACGAGTAGTTGTTTTCGATAAATCACGTCGTATACGTCATGAAATAATAAATAAATCAGCCCTACACGGAATCCGGAACTTCGTAGCATTCATGTGGGCAAATAAATCAAACGCAAGCGCATATTAAACCCCGGGCGGGCAAAAAGTGTATTGTTTTACGATAAAAATTCAAATATGAAGACTTTTTATAGTCTTTATCTGCCCATTGAACGATATAGCATACATTTATCAAGATGGGGACAACTTATGTCCATAAAAAAAGAAATCTTTTCGCTACTCTATGTGTAAATGTTTAAAAATAATCTGGTTTTATTATAATTGTAAATCTTCTTAAAAAATAATATTTTGTATTTAGTAGTGAAATCCAACACCGTGCTATATTTAACTCTATCAACAAAATAAAAATATTCTGCATATTATATGCTTTTCCTTTTGGCATTTTTCAAGAGATGTGTAATGGGATTTTTCACGTACTATCTAAAATACCTAAATCGCTTTAGGTATATCTATAATATTTAATGTATCCCTTTAGTTTCTCCTTCATTAGATCTATTATTTTACCAAGAATTATAAGATGAAATTAATTTAAGCAGACAAAATCTTTTCAAATCTGTTTAAAAACGAAAAACTTGTGAAAAAGAAACGTAAAATGTAATACAAAAAAACTAAGAAAAATTTGTCTTCTGCATTTTTATTTTGTGTATACATAATATCAAACATGGACTTCATATTTCGAATGTCTAGGCTATATGGGTTAGGTTGTTGATCTACATGTCAGTAAGTAAATTATTGATTTTCAAACGCTAATAACTGTTATTGAATATCTACAAACCTTACCGAGGAATTTTGAAATCCATTTAATTTAATAAATTTTAATACAAAAGCCAAATTTCATCTTAATATGTTAACAAATATTTTGAATTATGAAGGATTCTATTACTAAATCATATACTTAAATTCACTAGGCTGCTGCGTCGAATATTGAACTTGCCTGGACCATGAATTTACCATATGTAATTAAAATTAGTGTTATCTCCTCTGAAAAAGTAATTTTCGTAATTTTAGTAAATTCTCAGCGGATGTAAACATTGTACCTAATTGCAAAATGGAAGATTAGATTTCTCGGAGCTTAAGTAATATAAACATTATGCAGCGTCGGGAATTAATTAAGATAATTGAGAGTGTTCTTTAATAGTTCTTTACCTACGCAATTTATTACTTGTCCTGGTTTCCGGTTGCGGAGGTCAAACGACAGTCACTATTGGTATGCAATCATTGTAGTTTTCATTTTGTTGTTTCATGCTGGCACGAACTTACTCGCGGAGCTTTTTTGTTTAAATTCCAATAGAGATTATATTATTTATTTTTGTTTTTTTTAAGCCAAACTCTAACTCAATATTATTTTGGTTTTTATAATGATACTATATTTTAAGTTCGCTTTATTTATTTTTTTATAAATATATATTTTTTTTTATATTTAACGCCTGTCTTGGCGCAGAGGCACAAGCGTGCGACTGAAAACGCGACAGGTTGTGGGTTCGATTCCCACTCCAGGAAATGTAAAATTTAGTATTTTCATTTCTTGGGTTTGGTAACAAGGCAAAGCGCGGCGTTGAGTTCCGCCACTCAACACGCAATGCCTCAATTTGGCGGAAAGTGGGGAACGGAAATGTTGAAAGAGAATGGAGTGTCTTAACACTAGATTCTCTGGTTCCCTCTGCCTACTCCGGTATATGCGGGATACAGCGTGAAGTTAAAAAAAATAATATTTGATAAAATGCTTGAGGCCTTTCGTGCTTTGGTGCAGAGGCACAAGCATGCGAATGAAAATGCAATAGGTTATGGGTTCGATCCCTACTCCAGGAGATGAAAATATTAAGTAATATTTAGTGTTTTTATTTCCTCACTAGCAGTATTCAGTACCGCCACTCAGCATGCAATGCCTCAATTCGGCGGAAAGTGGGGAACAGAAATGTTAAAAGAGAACTGAGTGTCTTAACACTAGGTTCTCTGGTTCCCTCTGCCTACCTTGCTATGTGCGGGATACAGTGTGAAGCTTGAAAACAAAGAATAAAAAGCTACCATTTCCAGTTAACACTCGCTTGTTTTACTTATTTCACATGCGTAAAACATAATACTTCATATTTTCACTACATTACATTATATAACAACTTTCATTTATAGCACCCAACCCACATATATACAACTTTTGTCGAAATTGTATTATTTTATATTATCGCTACTTTTTCCTCAACCTCCTAAACAAGTAAATTTTCTAAGTAAACAAAGTTTATTAGTGATTCGTGACAGAGATTTTTGAGTGTCAGGACCCGTGTCAAACGTGACTCAGTTTTCATGTACCTATATCACTTTTACTGTTCAAACTACCCGTTCCAATCACGTTTTGTATTAGAACGTCTAGTGTAGCGTCGTCTGTCATTTGTGTCAACACATTGATTTGAATCCAATACTTAAAATGATTTAATTTACAAATTCGATTAATCATATGTATGATTTTTACTTACTGCTAACAATCCGTACTAAGCCAGAATAAAATGATAAGAGCAAAATGCATATTACAGGAGACGCATTTTTAATTTAAAGTTTTATCTGTAAATTCAATTTTTATATATTTTTTCCTCAAAGTATTTAATTTGTTTTTTTTTTTTAATTAGTAATTTTACGCCTGTCGTGGCTCAGAGGCACAAGCGTGCGACTGTAAACGCGACAAGTTTTGGGTTCGATTCTCACTCCAGGAAATGTAAGATTTAGTATTTTCATTTCTTGGGTTTGGTAACAAGGCAAATTATACAATATTTTTACAAGTTTCGTTGTTTATTTGCGTTGAGTTCCGCCACTCGACACGCAATGCCTCAATTCGGCGGAAAGTGTGGAACGGAATTGTTGAAAGAGAATGGAGTGTCTTTATACTAGGTTCTCTGGTTCCCTCTGCCTACCCCGCTACATGCGGGATACAGCGTGAAAAAAAAAAGTAATTTAATTCCCTCTTCAAAAAAAAAAAAGTAATTTAATTCCCTCTTAAAAATTATCCTAGCCTAATGGCCCAATATCCTAATATTTATATAACCTAGCCTATTCATATTAAAAAAAAAACAAGTCAACGTATCAATATACTAGCTTTCCGCCCGCGGCTTCGCCCGCGTGAAATTCGGTTATATCGCGCGACATGGTAAGGAGCAGCCTATAATCTTACCCAAGGTCTAGACTATTTGTCAAAATTGGTTAAGTGGTTTAGGTGTGAAAGTTGTAAACAGTTGAACAATTTTACATGATTTTATGTTTGACAATAAGGAACTTTCATACAAACTTTCATCCCCTATCACAATCCCTCCACCACTCGTTTCGCGATAAAAAGTATCCTATGTCCTTTCTCAAGTTCAGTTCTATCTTCGTACCGAATTTCATCAAAATCGGTTCAGTGGTTTAGGCGTGAAAGCGTAACAGACAGACAGACAGACAGTTATTTTCGAATTTATAATATTAGTAAGGATTCACGCCTGGCACGAAAATATAAAAGTTTTAGGATTAAAAAACATTATTATATAGAACAAGCACTATGTGAATAAAGGACAATGCTTTGTATACATATGTAATATTTGATCATCTGAGTTTACTAGTAATTAAAAGCCTTACTATATAATATTATAATTCTAATTGTAAAGAAATAGTTCATAGTTGTATGTATTTAATTCCCTATTATAATATTATAAATATGAATGTAGGTTTGTTTGTTACGCTTTCACGCCATAACTGCTTAACCGATTATCATAAACCTGTGTACACATATTTTTAAAGGTATTAAAAGGACATAGGATACTTTATATTTAAAAAATTGGAATACATAGCTTAAAAAAAATGGGAATCTTTCAAATTTACCCATATACGCACTATGCACTGTAGAATGTAGTAGGGACTTCTATTGGCTACGCGAGCAAAGCCGGGAGTAACAGCTTGTGTTATTATAATATTTATGCGTTAATTTTTGAGTGTAGATTATTTCAAGCATAAAATATTCGTTCTTCCTTATAAAGAGACCCAAAATCCGAAACCTTAAAGCCTAAACACACCCAAACCCTTATTGATGAGTCGGCTGATTTCCAGAAATAAATAGCGTTGTATTTATAAAGTTAAAGCAACGAGAGATCTCGCTCACCGATTGCTGTATATTCTTGTATCACTTGTAAATGCTTTGTGCCTACTGCTTGAACCGTGCACTGGTCACTGGAATATTTAATTTTAAGTTATATTAGGTTATCGCCTAATAATTTTTAAATATGGGAAAAGTTATTTTTAATAGAAGAGTTACATTCTTATTATTTCAGCCGAAAATCACAAAAACTTCCATAAAAAAATATTAAAGTAATCAAATCAAAGTTCAACGCCTATTATTTTCAGCTCTGGTATTATTTAATTTATGTAAACTAAACTACAAATGCTTTTAAATCCTCTAATTTCGTCACATTAATGACGCGAGAAGCCTCAAAGGATTTAGATTTTCTTGTGCGAGAGTGGGACAGAACAATAGTTTGTTTTGTATTTATAGCTTGCCTCCCCCGTTACCTTTATCTCTATCAAGATGGTGCCCCATGGAGCTATCTTGCCTTACCAGCACCATCTGCTTGGATAAGTCTACAATACACACTATGCGATCTCTTGTCTTTCTTAGGAATAATAATAAACATACATTTCATGTCTTCTAATATTTCTATATTTTACAAAAGCAAAAATGTACACTTGGTCACAAATTTTTAATTTACTTTGTCTGCCTATGCAGTTGCTCGAGACTACAGGCTATCACAGTCTATAATCATCTTAAAGTTTGAAATATACAATTAACTTCTCATTAATAACAAAGAAACCGGCGTTTTGGCGATTTAAGTTACACACTGATGAACCCTCCCAAGCACGTTAGTGAAGTATAACATATTTAAATACATCTGTAACATGATTTTTAAAACTTACCTTATATGGACTAAAATAGTTCAAACAATCACCCTAGTGTGAGCAGTTCTGAGCTAATGATACTCCTGATTAACAATATTCGGGAATGATGTTGGCGAGTTTACTCACAGCGGGGGCTGGGCGCATTACGGTGGTGCGCGAGCGCCGATTTATGCCATACCCGCCGTATTAACTGATATCGTCCACTAAATATCCCATTATTATATGCGAAACAAATAATGCGCTTTACAACGACCGAGCTATCTTTTTATTTATTGTTGGGAAAGGTATTTAAAAGGATTTATGGGGTTAGACGTAGCTAAGCTTTAATTTATTGGCGGTTTCGTGGTATTTTGTTACAGGAAAATAAATACGATAGTTTATTATACTTGTAGTTTACCGTAACGTCTAATAATGAATATAATACGTATTAGAAAACAACCTTTGTTATAAAAAGCTGTTATACCCAATACAGAATGGTTGTAAACACCATTTTTGTACTAATTTAATAGTTTAATACAGAGCCGCAGTTACAATCAAAGTTTGTATATTTATCTGTTAATATGATTATCATATTTGACTATTTATTTCTACCTCTACCATACAATATCATTTAAACTTAATTATTTTCTGCTTTACGCTTATTTCCCCATAGTAGGGTAGGCAGAAACCTTGTATCAAGTCATCATTCCCACTTTCGGCAGGAATTCGAGATATTATCTGTTGAGTGACGGAACTCAACGCTGCGCTTTGTTTGACCACAGCGAGGAAATGATAATAATTTACATATTCTCATTTCCTTCCCCCGAGTGGTAATCGAACCCATAACCACTCACAGTTACAATCAGACGTGTATGTGTCCCACTGCTCTACGATGGGCTCTACTGCAAATCCAGCCGTTTCCATTATGACAGAAATTCGCTCCTTAGTTTAACGCTGAGTAAATTATTGACGCTACCCCCGTTACCTACTTGCATTCAAAAGCTGTATGCCACTAAATTGTAGGTGAAGATTAATAAATATTATAAATATATATAATTTTTGCTATTGCGAAATTTGCTAATGGTTCTCATTTTATTGATATTTACTACCAATATGTAGCTAATTAGTTAACTAGAACGTAGTAATATATGAAAAAGTAAACGAGATATATAGACTAAAGTTAAAAGTTAATAAGGAAAAGAATTTCCATAAAAATGCGTATTAAGTTTAGTATAAACGAGATCTCATAATTATACAGTGCGTAGATGAACTATCAGCATACCACTTATGTCGCCTTTGTTAAAACGGAATAAACCCAATTTATAAATTCGTCTGCGACACGAGCATCATTAATTATGTTGCTGGTTGGGTGGCTGAGAAAAACTTACTTCACTCATTTCACTATCATTACAATCAAGGACTATCCCCTTCTTGCGTATAGCAAAATGCGAAAAGTACCACATATTTTTTAATGTAACTCGTTGAAATTTATATAAAATTTTGAACCGTATGTTTTAAGAATTGGACAAATTTTAATTAAGCAATTCATGTGACTTATGCTGCTTTAGAATCAGAAACTTTTAAGCCTTCTCGCTCTCGAGTTGGGCTTGCGAGCCTCCCCAGCGTTAATGGTGTTATCTTGCCCCTCGAACGCAGCACCTCTCAGTATATTTCTTTATCTTGTCTTTGCTGGCGGTTTTCAGTTTCTTTTTTTTCATTTGCTAATTTCGAAAATGAGAAGGCGCTGCGATCCCATCACCAGTGATCGTAGATTTAGGCTTGAGCATTAATAAAATTAACGAATGCTCTTTAAATTAATTGAACGTCTCTTGGAAGTCAGTTATCAGGATCGAGTTCATCCTTGCTGGGCCATTTGGCGTATTATAATAGATCTGTATCGACCTATAATACTTGAGAAAATGGACACAGACAGTTTACGATATTTTTTTAGTAGGTATTTATTTTAATGTAGGCAGGCTTATTGCATTTATAACGATTTCACCTTGAGTCAACTACCAATAAAAATTGAATAGTGCCACCTTATTTGCAATGCTAATTAGGCTGTAAATGATATTAAAACAAATATATTTTGATTCTGTATTAACAATTTATTATCAATTATCAAATCATATCTTGATTATCGATAAGCAATGTAGTTATTCCTTTATTTCCTATTTAATGCACCATAATCTATGGCTGTTTATTTAATATTAATGTATTACTATTTCCTATACATAGATAACTAGTTGCTTCGTCTTTAAGTATAATGAACATTTTAGGTATACTGGTAACTTACATTAGTGTCAGGATGAGTCCATTCAAAAAAATATTTTAACATACTCAAAGTTAAGCTTAATCGGGAGGAATTAAAAAAACTAGTGTCCCCGTTGACGCGTTAACAATGCGTTGTCTTTAGCAATGTAAATATATGTTACTTTATATAAATATGGATCAAACCATGGTGGTTTGTGTAACATTTATTTTATTAATTTAATATACTTTTTAAGCATTATTTAAAAAAATATATTAGCATTCTAGGCTCCTTCTCTATATAAATTATAATTGTGCCAAATTTCATGCTCCTCCGTCCGTGTAATTTTCGTAAAAAAGGGTACAAAGTTTTTGCTTCACGTATTTATGTATAAATAGCCATAGAACTAAATAAAAAACAAAATTTTACTATGATTACCAATTACATGTGTATATAATTGTTCAGATATCTCGATTTATCCATTTGTGCTTGTGAGTAGGGAAAACGTCATCTCATTTGCACATGGAAACTGTTTTGTAACTTCAATAATTAAATACATTAAAATGATATTATTTAATATTTTACGAGTAATTTGAATGCATTCAATATCTATTATACTAACTGAAAGCAAATCAAAGATGAAACAAAAGCAAACATACGTTTTGACATCACAATCACCATTGGCGGGATTGTTTACATTGAATTATCTGCAGTTTATAGGTGGTATTTTATAATAGTGAGCGCCCCGGGCGGGGGCGGGCACGGCGCATGCGCGGCCACCCCAGCGAACGCCCCGCACTCGACTATATGCATATGCCCTGTAAAAATAATTGCATACACTATATTTGAATTATAGACTGCAAGGTACTAAAACGTAAGTGCAGTGCTAATACAGGGGTAGGTTAAATGCGTAAAACTTACTTGCATATCGACGTGGCTTTAAACACTTTTACTTATGAACTTTAGTCTCTATCTTGTGAGTTTTTGTTTTGACCTAAACCGCTGTCTTATGATAATAATCTGTCTATAATTATAACATGTGTTTGGTGGTAGGAGGTTCGTCCTCCGTCTGGCTCGCGACCACTATCATGTCAAAGACGAACCGCCAAATATCTTATGATGTGTTCCGGTTCGATGGCATGTAAGCCAGGTTTTCCCCTATCCCACCCATCCTTTGCCCAAAATGTAGTGGTTCCGATAGCGGACTTCTACATTGTCCTCCCCTTCCATCTGTATCCTCTAGGCTGGCAACGCATCTACAACGCCTCTGGTGTTGTAGATGTCTATGGGCGAAGGTAACTACTTACCATCAGGTGGTCCTTCTGCTCGTTTGCCATCAGTTATCCATAAAAAAAAAAAAAGAAAAAAACATGTTATAATTTGAAGATTCTTCCAAATTCGTTTCGTTTTGAAAAAATACAAAAATTAAACATGTTTTAGACATAATAATATTTTTACTATAATTAAGCCTAATTCAATAACACACTTCAAATTTAGGAAGCAAATACAAATAAAGTAAGACATAAAAGCTAGTTATGTATTATATATTTGAAATGTGCTAATTAAATCCCTTCATTTGACACACCACACGGTACCCATCAACGATTTTTTGTTTTTATTCAAGATTCGTAATTGCCTCTATATTGAATTAAAAGTGACGTCACATATCTAGGAACACTTGGAGTATCAAGACCTATCTAACGTCATCTTAATTATATGAATCGGTCCAGGAGTTCGGAAGATGTGAGGTAATAATGAGTATTACAAACATACATGATACGCGCGATAAACATAAACCTCCTCTGACAGTCGGGTAAAAATAAATGAAGGTTGATGCGTAATTTTAAAAAATCATGAAGCTTGCACTCGTACTTGCATTCTAGCGAAACCATAATGAACTACTAGTTAACAATAAGATTGGTTATCTTAATAATTATTTTTCAATCCAGCTATCAAAAGAACAATACTAACCATGTCGAGTGACCCCATTACATCTAACATAACATAACACAATATGTCTCATGTAATAATATAATCTTTATTTTAATAGTGATAAAGCCGCGTAATTTAGTACACGTTTGTTACCAACTGTATTAGGGCTCATATATGATTTCCCTGCCACGCTATCTTAGCTAATACATCAATAGATTAACAGCTATTGTAAGTGATGACGTAATTTCTTTTGTGATATATGGTGGCTAGGTCAAAAGTAATATACTTTTTAGTGGATTCAATACATACAAAAGTTTACTTCCTTATCTATGTATAACTATTAATCCTTGCGCATTACGAAGTAAGCGATGTGGTTCAGGTGATAAGACACTCCGATCTCTTACAGATGATAGCATGTTTATAAAATAAATATTCCCACGGTGGGAAATCGAATCTACGACCTCCACGTATTCAGTCGGATATTTTCATAATCGTGTAACATGACGACAAATACCAAAATTTATTCCACTACAGTAAACCAATAAATAATGATGTAAGATTCCATTTTCACCAACTAAGCTCATCCCTTAAATATATTGATGCTTAGGATTACTGTACAATACTTTGTAAAATATCAACTTAGTTGCTTTAAAATATCATAGGATTTGAGTCGACCTCTTCAACCTGCATTAGCTCCAATCAAGGGTGACCTATCAGCAACATGGTATCGAACGTGTAAGCTTTAACAATAATACTATCGTGATATTTAAGAGATATTAGTGTGAGAAGATTTTGTAACCAATAAACCACAGATAAACGTTTTTGCCAGTAGTACTTACATTGTGTTTCTTTAGCAGGAAGTCTATGGCAAGACACTGTCGTAAATGATAAAAATATAGGATATCCGCCTTACAAAAAGCGCCACGCCACATACACACAGAATAATGTTTTATATATTTTGTTACATAAATATATATTTAACCCAGAATACAAAACTAAATAAGCCGTTAAAATATCATAAGGTCACAATTTTTTTTAAAAAACTAGCACTTGCTGGAAAAAAACGCACGAAATGGTAATAACCTGACTACATACATGTTATATTAATAAAAGATGATTATAAAATTAAAATTATTTTTAAAAATTTACTTTATATTCCTAGGTATTCACAAATTTGCCGTAAGTTTCATACAAACTTTGCTTTCAAAAATAATTTTATTTGACAATGTTTATTTTTTTTTTTTTTATTTATTTATTTATTTATTAAGACATTTACAGTCCAGTTGTTAGTAACAATAGAAACTTAAAACTAATATTAAAAATCAATATACTAGTTTACTACCTATTTACTCAGCCTTGTTTGCCTCACCACTACACCAACAAAATGCTCTAGCATAGGTTCGGCGTGCTTGGCACTGAACATTTTCAGAATTCTGTTAGGACTGTTCCGCGTTCTGTTTAATAAAGACGCGGTCCGCTTTCTCAAAATCGCGAAAAAGGTATCGGTCTTCGCTTCTGTAAACATTGCGGACGCACTACAGAAGCGTCGCAGTCCCAACAAAATCCTGAAAGCATTGTTATATTGCACTCTGAGTGCATCTAATTAATTTCGCATCTAACTATAATAACATGTCATGTATTACAAAATATATGAATATATCGACAATATGCTTTCATATATAAGCCACTTTCAAGCTTAAATTACATTATTTAATTGATAAAAGACTCGCTTTATCTATCTGGTTCATCACCTATTGTTATGGGTAATAGAGTTAGCACAAACCATCGACACAATGGATAAGTTTCGATTACGTAGCGTCTTAGAAAGCTTGTACTTTTAATCAAGTATGGTTTCTTATTTAATACTTAGCATTTACAATTGGAAATAAATAATAATTTTAATTGGTTCTTTAAAAATAATACGTAATATAAACATTATTTTGCGCTCAACTTTAGAAACAAAACTAAAGATTAAAGATATTAGTAATGGCTGGCATCTTGTATTGTGACTTCATTAAAGTGACTTGATTCTCCAAAGCTGCACACATATTGCTCACTAATCCATCCAAGTGTATGTAAATTTGGTAGGTAAGAAGTATTTTTAGTCTGCCCAGCGTATATGAACGTCGGGTCGCATAATTTATCGCTGATATGCGTCAATCGAGTCTACAAATTTGGCGGTAAAGTATTTTTAGTGCACATTATGATTTTAGTCGACGTCAGTTCGTATAATTTACCGTCGCTGATGTCCTCACAAGTCTGTCAATTAGCCAGCATTCCAGCCCCGTGACCTACTCCGTTGCCACACGGAGGATGACTAACGGCCATTGTTAACCCTTTTCTTGCTTGTTGTATTTTATGGACTTGGTGCTGATTTCAAATCAACAAGCAGTATTAAATTTCTTTGTTGTTTCCCGTTTAATCATATTTTATACTTAGGGTAACATATAAATTATAGTCATTAAAGTTTCATTTTCGATATTTTGCTAATATATTCCAATAATTTCGGAGCAACGGCCTAAACATTATATACCCCTGATCGACACGGCTACGTGACTCTTGATGCATTAACATAACGTATTATATATTTCGCCACCTATTCGCATGAGATCCTCTATAATGGCTTCATTACCTCACCGACCCGGTCACATTATGCTAATATACCGCTACAACGCCCATTATATCATCCAGGCACGCGATATACATTTTAAAATGAAAATAATTTGAAAATCACCCCCCATGGCGCTACGTCCGCGTACAACGACTCAGATTGGCAGAGTGAGTGACGTTCGCCGTCCTTATTGGTCGATAAGATTTGATGGATAAGAACCGGCGGCACATTAAAGATGTGTTTCTGGCAACTTCACCTTGTAAAAATGTTTAATCTGTATCATCATAAAGAAAACGTCCGTACGTTCCGTTATCGGGCCTAGCTAGTCTATCACTTGGAGACAACAGCTGTCTAACTTTTAGCTGTCATGTTTGTCCCTTTTAGATACACAAAGTAAGTTGTTTTGTTTAGTTTTTGTATTCGATTGTTCACTAGCTTAAATTGTACGTATTTATTCCGGATTAAATTAAATTATATTGAAAAGGTACAGATTGATGTATTTATTTAATATCATTTCATTTTTATCTCGTCAAACTGGCAAAATGATTATGGTTTTCATATTTAAGTTAGTCTGACTATAGAGTTTTAGTACTTCTAAATGTCTAAGTACCTTTGTGGACATACAATACTATTGTCTTTAATTTTTTGTAAATTTCAAGTGCAACAAAGAATATTATGTATTTTACTGTCATATAATGTCCATTCTGATTACTGCTCACCTTACTTTGCTAATTATGTTTTGAATAAATATATTCTCTTTTTTATTATAAAATCTTTACTCTGATATAATATGTCTATGTATTTGTCATCAGGCGGCCGATTCTGCTCATTCTCTCCGTGTATAGAACAAGTACAACGTACTTGCTCTGCTCTCGAACAAAATGGCTTTCAAGAAATCAGTACCATGGAAGTACTTCAAACAGAACTAAAAGTAACCAGGCGGACTATTCCAGTGAGAGACCTGTCGTTTTTGAAACATAAGGTAACTGAAAATCTTTATATATATCAGGCATAGTAAATAAATCACTATAAAAAGCGTTGATAACTGTTCATAAATATATTGGTCGATAAATTACTCTACTCTACACTTTCCGCCCACTTTATTGCTTGCTGAGTTGCAGAATCTAAGGCATCTCCGTTTTCAATCAGACCAGGGAAGCTATTTACAAATTGCACCACCAATCATCAGGCACATTCCAATAGTTAATGTCTGAATACAAATGCGCATATTAAATATCATGTTATATTTAATGCTAAAACTATAGAATTAGAAAATCTTGATTTAATAGTAGGTATTATAGATTATATGCATTTTTTGTGTTTAAAAAAAGTAAATGTAGCGATTTATCACTAATTTCATATTTTATGGTATGGAATATTATATTAATATTTTTAATAAATAACTAATAGAATTAATATTTCAAATCAATCAGATTGACAAAAACTAATTGAAAAAGTTTTGTAAGTAATAATAAGCTTAGTCAGGCCGCCCGCTGGTCTCACGGCTGACACGTCAACTCGAGTAAGTTACAACGCCACTACAACTGAGAGAGGATCGATCAGAGACTAACAAGCCGATAATTGGCAACATATATACGGAAAACTATATATATATTATTTTTGTTTTACACACATATAGACTAGAACCAAAAAAGGCATTTCGCCAATTCAGCAAGGTATTGAACATTTTATAGGCCGAGAACAATCAATTGCTTTTCACTTGCTATACTTCACTGTCTTTTTCACATAGCAGGCAGAGAACCTAAGTGTTAAGGTATTCTGAGCCATATTCCGCCCAAAATCAGGACATTACGTGTTGAGTTGCGGAACTCAGCACCGTACTATTATACAGATTTAAAATACAGCATCAATTTTAATTTTTGAATCATTAACAGTGTAAATATAATTTTTCACAAACCTTAAAAAAAAAAAAAAAAAAAAAAGGTAAAACTATAAAGTTAAATTAAAAAAATAACACCTACAGATATAAAGTTAAAGTATTATTTTAAAGTACTTCAACAATTATAATTTATTTAATATAAATTATAACATACAATAGTGTAAGTTGACTGTTCGTTAACTATCGCAATCTCGGTCGCCCGCTGACCTCACAGCTGACACATTAACTCGAGTAAGTTACAACGCCACGGAGCGCCTGGATCGATCAGAGGCTAACTCGCCGTTAATTGACAGAATCCTAAGTGTTCTTTACACGAATAGCTATACGACTTCTCCTAGAACTAGATAAAGGAAAATTAATAAGTGAAATTATTTATAATATTTTTGATTCATTATAAATATTTAATGCCTGTCGTGGCTCAGAGACACAAGCGTGCGACTGTAAATGCGACAGGTTGTGGGTTCAATTCCCACTCCAGGAAATGTTTATATTTTCATTTCCTGGGTTTGGTAACAAGGCAAGGCAAAGTGCGGCGTTGAGTTCCGCCACTCAGCACGCAATGCCTCAAATCGGCGGAAAGTGGGGAACGGAATTGTTGTAAGAGAATGGAGTGTGTTAACCAGCGATACATAAAAAAAAATGTATTGCACACAACAGTGGCGAGGACATTTTAAAAAGGTAAGCCGGTAAATTCAGGGAAGCCGGAATGTATTTAGGGAAGCTGGTATACATATTAAGAGAACCCGGTATATTTTTAGGGGAGCCGGTATATTTACGGAACCCGTAGAGGATGTATTTAGTATATATATTATGTAATTTAATTTTATAGCCAAAAATCTCCCTTTCCATTTTTCTGTCCCCTTTTTTTTAGGTCTTGTTTGTATTACAGAGTAGCTCACAAATTTTTCCAAAAAAAATATTGTCATTTACAAAAGGTAAGCCGGTAGAAACCGTGTTATATCGACGCCTCGCCACTGGCACACAGATTCGATTAAAATTGAATAAAATCAACAAATTTATAGTCACTTTAGAAATATCTATGTTATCTATAATTATATTCTACTCATTACAAAACGTTTTACAATTGTATATTTAATTTAAATACAAACAAATTAAAGTACATTATTATCTCCATAAAACCAAGTGAAACGGATGCTCTGAAATATGGTAAGGTAAAACTATCCGTACCGGTAATTGGATGTCTTCTTCATGAATGCGATCATAGATTTCCGTTAGTAGATTGAAGGTAAACTCTAATATATGAGAACTAATGTAAGGTTAAAGAGTATGCACTAAAATCTGTATCTTTTACGTATTTACAATTTTCCTAAATTAATTTTAATGTTTCGAAACTATCTTTAGAAAACTTAGGTTATATTAATTAAGGAAAACAAAAACATATCATTATTTTTGATACTCATGTAATTGAACTTAATTAAATTTCAGGCCGTTGTGGCACAGTAGGACAATGTGTAACTGTAAAAGCGATTGTGGGTTCGATTACATCTCGGGGGAATGATTATATTTAAATTATTTTCCTTTAATAAGAAAAAGTAGGGCGTTGAGTTCCGCAATATCTAGAATAGAATAGAATTTACGCAATATTTAGAATTCGGGCGAAAAGCGGCGAAAAGAGTGTATTGACACTTTGTTCTCTCTAAGTACCCTGCTATGTGGGATAAACCTTGAAACTTGAAGCTTCCTTGTTTTTTTTATAATGATTTTTATTTGTAAGAATTCGTTCGTAAGTACTAATATCGTGAGTGCATTGAGAAATTGTTAAATATATTATTATGACAATCTAGGCTAATCACAATTAAAACAAGTTAAGCAATTCTAATAAACTTTATTAATATTCAAATAGGGTCTACATTTTGATTTTGGCATACATTAGTAAAATATCGGCGACATGTCGAGGCGCGTTCACAATAGTCACGCGCGCCGTTTGTCGCTAGCGGTCACGTTCTGGACGGTAGCTGATCGCTAGTGATGATCATTCTGACAAATTGTTTCGATATATTTGTAATTAATAGCTCAAAGTTTAAACCAATAGCTGTTAATAGAATTATCATTCTCTTTAGTTACATTGTGTGTCTGTAAAAAATGCATATTAGCATCTACTATAAAATCAATAAGAAAATTAAAAGTTTGACGCTCCCTCCCCCGCCCGCACGACTCGCGCAAGCCGAGGTCCTAGTCCCGCAGGGGGCGCCCTTGCGCCTGTCGGCATCCTCTCAAGCAGCCAGTTAGTGCTTGCATTTCGCAGGGACTGAGCACCCTCTTCCCTCACCCCCCCGGTGTCGCTGTAAAGACCGCTAGGGTCAACAGCATGTGTATCATTTCGAAAAAAAAAAAAATAAATAAATAAATAAAAGTTTGATTTGTTTGACGTATTGACAATTATTAATCATGCTATATTGACAAAGAACTAAACTATATATCAAAAAAAAATATATATTACCCAGTATCTATGTTAGATACTGGGTAATATAAATATTTTTTGTTGCATAGCAGAAAGCTACTTGACAAGGAATGTGCAAGAAATTTATATTTCAAAGTGACAAAAGTAATACATAAAAAGGTTTAGTTCGTTCAGTTGTTTGTAATTTTGCATTATATGCATAACATAAATAAATAAATTATAAAATATCGTCTATAAAATAGAAAGAAATATGCAGGGACCGTAGCGTTTAGGGCTCCGTTCTCTCTGGTTACCCCTCTTAAGCATAAAACGCTCGAAACGATCTTTCACTTCTCTAGAGTATGTTTTGGTATATATTTTGTATTAAAATAATATTTGCACATATTTGAACTCGTGAGAAAATCAAAGCTTTTTATAATATATATACCTACATATATTGGTCGTAGTCCTAATATATTATCACGTTACCAGATAGCAAACGACATTAGTTTATTCCATATTCGTAACTTTACTATTTTTGGACAACCTAGAAAGATATGCATTAGCTTTGCACGGTTTGATTTGTAATGTTTTGAAGTGATAATAATTACCGCTTCTAGGCTTTATATGTCGATTATAATTTAAAAATAAATATATATTTTAATATCGGAGGATTTATTTATTCAAAAAACAAACATTCTATCGCGAAAGTTCTATAAATATTTGGGCCAATATATGATTATTTGTATTACATACAGGCATTGACGTGAGTGACTATAAATTAATTCTATCACTCGCCGCGCGCATCGGCTAACACTAAAAAATCAAATACAAAAGTCAGCCGAAGCCGTGACAAGATGTATTTATATATAATTAAATAAAAGCCTGTCGTGGCGCAGAGGCACATGCGTGCGACTGTAGACGCGACAGGTTGTGGGTTCGATTCCCACTCCAGGAAATGTAATTTTTCATTTCCTGGCTTTGGTAACAAGGCGGAAAGTGGGAAACGGAGTGTAAACAGAGTGAGGGAACACTAGGTTACGTGAAGGTATGTATGTATAATGAAAGAAATGTAGATTTAATAAATAAACTCGGTTATCATTTACGAAAGAAAAGAAAAGTAGAAAAGTTTACGTTAAATTATACTTTAAAATTTAATAAACTACTATTTTAGAAAATTAAATAAAAATATTTGAAACAATTTCTTGTACTGTTATGGAAGTAGCCAGCACTAGTCCAAGCTAAGACAACGCAAATCATAGGGATTAGTATTCATAGGTTAGCCACTGTCACGGTTATGAGCCTGCGTCCTTGTACACTGATAGTGTATGGGTTGTCCCTGCCATCTGCGCTTACCCTTAACAATATAGCCTTTAGTAGTTTATAGCTGCCAATACTTCAGGAATTTGCAACCGTTCCATTGGTATTGTTATAGACATACTCCTGCTGTGATTTTCTATTAAATATTGTCAATTTTGGAAATGCGACTTTTATTTATAATAATAGAATGCTATTTCGCTATTGTTTATCTTTTTTTAGCTTCACGCTTCATTGCACATATCAGGGTAGATAAAGAGAATCTAGTGTCAACACATCTTCTTTCCGCTCAAATCCAGGCCATGCGTATTGAGTGGCGGAGACAATGCCGCGCTTTACCAGAGAAATTATGACCATTCTATCGATGGGGAATCGAACCCACCAGTACTCTCGTTTACAGTTTGACGCTATCTTACTGCGCTCCATTGGTCTCATGAATCTGAGACTGCGGATGAGAATCATGGTCGTGATGGATAAATGAACATAAGTGCATCCCACTTATTAATAATCAATTAAAATAATTTCGCACTGATTCTTATACGGCTGCCCCAACTGTTGTTACCATTTTCTTAGATTTACAGACGATCGAATGAACAATGAACTTTTTTTATTGTTTATAATAGTGTTGTTCTGGCCTGATGACAGCAAGTACTGCTTACCACCAACGGCCACTCTACGGGTATTGTCTGTTTTAGGTGTTACGTGTTGAACAGACTACCGTTTTGTTAATTCTATCTAGCTACCTCTGTAATCATGCTGATTCTATATGAGACATAAAGATAAACAAATAAACAAGACATTACTTTAATAACAAAACTGTGCATTTTCGTTTTCCTAACAATACGTTTCAACATACAGTATAACTTCTAATTAAAATCTATCGCTATTCGAATACAAATAGATATGTATCAATCTTTGTGGTAACAAATATGATTAATACGTGCGCGGACGCAGCTGCAATAGAACAAAGCGGCTAGCATTCCCACATTACTTACGAGATGAGAGATGATCAGAGATCCGCTTTATGCTTCTATAATGTGTTACAAAAATGGTATTGTAAAGATATCGTTTAAGCAATTTGTTATTGGGAAAAAATACTACAAAATAATATTTCAACTGTCATACTTAGCAAGTTCCTTATGATTTTAAAATAAACGTGAGTGTCTATAACGAATATTTGAGAATTATGTATGTATGTAAATGTTTATTATGCGTAAATCCTAATTTAATTAAACACTGACTACATTTATGTTAATATTTCTAAAATAATCTTAAACTACCTCTCGAGACAGTCTTGACACGCTGTAACTAAGCCATTCAGGTGGTAGTATAATTATGTCAACTAGTTTAAAACGTTAATAGTGTTGTAATTTCAACAATTTAGAAGACAATTAATCGAGAAAGCCATTAGACTCAGCCATAAATCGGTCTCAATTTCACGGCGCAATCTAAACCGGTGCGCGGCGCGTGCGCAGCCGGTCGATACCATCTTATCGCGGATCGGCGCGATCTGTCGATGTCGCTCCGCAGTCGCAGCGCGTGTCCAAACACTGTCCGAGCTTGTAACCGATCGACTGACCGCTTCTATCGAATCAATCGCCATTCAACAAGGGCCGATTTAAACAATCCGCACTGTCGAAATATTCATGAAAATATTGTCAACCAAATATTGAGATATATTTTAATAAAATATGAACGTTTAGAACTCCATTTCGTAAGTCAAACACGACACGTGATAGATATGTTGCATAAATTCCTATTGAAACAAGTCTATCATTTATAACACAGAGCGGCGAATAATTCCAATAATGTTTACCAACACCATTCACCAGACAGTTTGAACACGCGAATCGAAGAACAAAGAGATTTAGGGCAGTGTAACACGATCCTCCATATTGTTGCGGTGAGTGACGCAACAAATCTGTCGCAGGCAAGATGGCGGTGCGAGACAGCCGTGGCTAAAGGATGCGCCTGCGCCGTGAAATCGCTTGTTACGGCCCGTGTGGCAATGCGAGCTTAATGTATGCGACTATACGCTCGCTCTCCGACCCCTTACTCATGTTTTGATCCAATTAAAAAAATCTTATTATGCTTAAAATTACGTAACTTTATGAAATGCTTGATCTACTTATACCTAACTATGCGTTATTCTAGGCCCAATCTAAACGAATAGAATTTTTTCAACTATATAGAATTATTTTAAATGTTATACAATAAAAAATATCAGTATTTGTTTGTTCATTTCACTGCATCTAATGTTAATGTAAACGCGCATGATTAAAATCCCAAGATAATTATCAAAAGCAGTACAAGTCCTTTAGGATCGAATATATTTCTTTGAAAGCTACGTGTGCATGTCCCTTTTATAAATGGACTTAGTTCCGCTTATCCTGCCTGCCCGATAGCATCAGCTGTATGAACACCGTAGACGACCTTTAGAACACCATCGCCAGCGAATGTTCCCGGGACTCAACATAGCTTTACCGTTACACCCGCCAACTATAAATCCGCTGCTTGACAAAATAATAGGGACGCGATAGTTCGAAGCTATTAACGCCCAAAGAGATATATTGAGCCTACTCCTCTCAATCAGATACCTAAATACGGGTGCAGTGTAATAGAAATTTCCAAGAGCTTTGATATCGAGATAATTCCGATTGGCAATTGCAATCGTAACAGTGAACAGCGTATCTTACGGATCTTGTCAAGCCTCTATAGTTGTTATTAAATCTAATTACAGTGATGCCTTTGATCGAGATCAGTTTTGATTGTTAGTCACTGTACAACAATGTACTCGCCTATTTCCAGTTCGATCAAATCAATACAAACCAAACAAGGCAAAAAGTTAGCACGAACTTTATTTACGAGTCAACTTAATTTAATTTGCTGGTTTTATGGCACTTCCATTGTAAACTTTATATTATAACAATATACAAAAGGTATTTGAATAATATAATAATTAAAAATAATTTTGAATGATATACATAATAACATGATATTAGTGACTAAAGGCGATGTCCTTATATCCCGTTAGTTTACTTTTCAATGCAATTTAGTTTTCCAGCAAACACCTGGCATTCAATGTTGAGTAATCTCCCAAGGAAAACATATCTTATATAAAGATATAGGTACTATCTTAACAGGCTTCAACTCACAATATGCCTTGGAGTTTGGACACTGCATATTTTACTTCACTTAGTTTATCTTGCTAACTTTAACACGGTAAGGTCTTGTACGTTTAGCAACGCGTATTACGAGATTTAGTTTGGCGACACTTTAACTTCAATGTAACTAAAATTATAAATTAAAGAATTACTGAATTAAAAGTATTTTGCTTTTAATATAAAGATCATAAATCAAAAATGTCGTCACGCCATTATGACTTGTCTCCGTGCACGCGTCGGTTATAAGTTCAAATCCTACCCAGAAAAATGTTTATAATATATAATATAGAAGCACTTAGCCTCAGGCGCTCAAGACTGTGTTCGGACTTTCAAGTTGAATTTTCGCTTATGATGTTAGCCTCATAAGTGATAATTCGATGAACGCAGTAATGTATGTATCATTAGACATTGAGTACGTACACAGAGAACTACCATATAACCTGCAAAATGCGGCTTTGGAATGCTGTTCTATTAGCGAATGAGGGAGACAAAGTGATAGGTTCCCCATGTTCTCATGAATTACATTTTAGATGAGGGAAATAAAATTAAGTTCTGTGTGCCAAAATTATTTTCTGGCGCAAACCTTTCTGATTACATTCGTGCAAACAGAAGCAACAACAAATATTGTAAGAGAACACTCATATAAAAAATAAATCAGAACTAAAATAAACGCATAAAGATGTCTCCTATATAAACAAAGGATAGAGACAGATATAAATATATGGTAACTGAAATACAAAATACGATTATGGAGTATTACATACATACATTTACATTAAAGACACGCAACACAACTAATGGCTACGTTTCTCCAGTTTGTTTCATATTGGTTAGTTTTTAGGAATTTCGTTAATATTAAGAAATTGTATTATTGGCATAGATCAGTTTGCTTTCACTGTTCCAGTAAGAATAAATCTTGTAATTAATTATTTTCTTAACGAGCTTTTAGTTATCCGTTATCCATTAAAAAAAATAGTATACAATTTTACTTAAAATGAACTTATAATCTAGAAGAGCTTTGTAAAATTAATGAATGTCTGAACATTTTTACATACATATACAATACAATAATATACAAATAATTATATTATAGATAAGGATGTAATACTTAACAGTACAAAGATTTACAGACTTCAGCTTAAGTTAAGTTATTCGGTACAGATGAAGATGCATAATTTACAGCTAAGCCTTATTGCACCAGCTATAAATAACCGATATAGTAAATTCGTGCATCATCACGTGCATTTATTTATGCCACTCTCAGTGAGTGGTAGCAGTGTTCAGTAATCAGATGCACCGTGTGAATCTAGTACCGTGACATGAGTTACGGAATATGTACTCAATATGTGAGCCTAAATTGAAACTACAGTTTAAATATCTACATTTTGTTCCTTTGTTAAGGAATATACTATTTTATAATATTATAAAGTTAATTATACTAACTTTAACAAAATGTTAAAAAAATATTTAAAGCTATGGGGTAATATATGGCTTATACTGTTATGGGACACAGGGACTATTTTGTTAGCTTTACGGCGAATCTCGCCCGTTGCCAAAAATAGTACGGAAAAAAAATTATAGTTATTGATAATTTGCTAATTGTATAATATTAGCCCAGCCAATTTTTTTAACAAACCTCACTAAAGGTAATATTATATGTATTATAATAATGTAAGTGAGTGAATAAAACATTTATAGAAAAAACAGGCATTGATTTTGGCACGAGCTTTTATTTACTAGAAAGCTGCACAAGAACCAATAGAGACGTCACTAGCGTGTAGTATAGTGCTCGGCAATAAATTAGCTGGCGAGTGTTCGGTCCCACGAGGACCGTATCTAGATGAGCCCGAACAACGCGTCCAACTCGAAACGACGATGAAATGCTTTATTTTCTCCTTGAATTTATTTCGTATGACATTCCCTCGCGTTTTGTTAACTGTCACTTGCACTCTTAACAAGATGTCAGGAATCAAAGAAAAAGTGCCTTGTAAATTTGCTTGCACAACAACAGTACGCTACAAGAACTTTGCTTTCTTTGAATATATAAACTTATATGAATTATTAATTGTGACGCCCATTTTCATAAGGACAAATAATAATCAGTATGTAAATTGTCAATGTATAGATTTTCATATAGTGCCTACGAATATAATAATATTATAGTGGCTAACACGTGTTTCTGATAGTACAAAATTAATTCAGAAACATAAATTTGTCTAAGGACATCCAACAAATTGTAACTTAATACTGGTATAACATATTAAATATTTACACATAAATCGCTTTAATTTGATCTGCCATCGTTTATTTCTTAAGCCAGGTGATCTGGACGATCTGGGCTTGTCATGTTTTTAGAACGAAATAACTAATGTTCGGTAAACTTCCCTAAGACTTGATTTATTACTGAACGCATATTATATTTCACTTTACAATCTAATTTCTGTGTAAAACTTAAAGTTACATTCATATTATTTTGGTTTTTTTTTTAAAACTTCACGCTGTATCTCGCATATAACAGGATAGGCAGAGAAAATCTGAGAACCTAGTGTTAAGACACTCCGTTCTCTTACAACAATTCCGTTCCCAACTTTCCACGGAATTGAGGCATTGCGTGCTGAGTGGCGGAACTCAACGCCGCGCTTTGCCTTGTTACCAAACCCAGGAAAACGAAAATACTAACTTTTCCTGGAGTGGGAATCGATCCCACAACCTGACGCTTGTTGCAACGCTTGTGCCTCTACGCCACGACAGGCGTTATTTTCGTCACAGTGCTTAAAATAGTTTGATGCCATCGTGGCAAAAGAAACTGATTTTTCGCAATGGTTGTCAGTTTGAAACACGTTAGAAAATATCAATAATCACAATTTATGTATTTCTCTAGTCTGACTAAACTAAGAATAAGAGAAGAGGCCCCGCTATCAAAAACGTCATGTTTCTATTTGGACGTAAAATACCAATATTAATAATATTAAAAAAGAAAACTCCAGAAATTACTGAAATAGCATTGAATTCTTCTACATATTGCAAAAGTTGTATGAAATATTGTGCCTACATCATGGACAACTGTTGATAGATATTATATTAAATGTAGAAAATATATAACCAACATGAATCTCCTCTCGACTGTTGAATACTTTAGCTATGTGCGTTATATATTTTAACAGCATTCCAACAAGGTACTAAACACTTAATAATGTAACGTATCAATCAGGGCAGTAAGGTCCGATAGACTCGTCACCCGTGATCTTGGTCACTGTCCGGTTGCCCACGTCGAATTCCATTGTTAACTCTAGTCCCGATCAATCACTATTACGGATGTGGTTCTACAGTATCATGTTTATTATATTAATTAATATTAATACGACCGGCGATTGTTCTACATAATATTGTTTCAGGGCAATCTATGAACATTTTTTGTTAGTAATTTTATTGGGCAAGGTTATAGTTTATTTGTTATTTATAAGCCGTATTTAGTTCCGGCACACGGGGCCTGTATCCAGATCCACCGACCGCCCGGAGCCCCTAAATGGTCTGTTAACAATTACAACACTGAACACAATCTCAATTATTATTAATTTTATTTTTCAACTAGACCCTGAATTCGAATATACCAAAGAGCCCCGACATGTCTTAAGATGGGGCCATCTGCCATGCATGTCCCTAGTGTCGTAGTTAATATCTTTTTTTCATTTTATGATAAATTTTAATATTAAAAGCGCTAACTTACTTTAGTCACGTTCTCTTCAAAAATATGTTTTTGGTTACTTATTGTTAAATACAAAAAATTCAAATATTTTTTAAATCATCCAAACATATACTTTCTTATATCTAAATATACACAAATATTGTAGTAATAACATAATTACTTAACGTCATAAAACTAGGTCCACCAGTGCATTTTTATATACGAGTATGATTTCTAAAATTCGAAAAATATGACATGTATATATTAGTAGCTAAATCAATCAGTCGCATTTGTTTCATATTTTAAAATATTTAACTTTATATGACGCTTCGTAAAGTAAAAAGTACTTCGATTGGGATGAGCAGATTCAAACGGAAAAAATGTAATATTTTTACTCTGCTTTTTAGTTCAAAATAAACAAAATAACCAGAAATGTCTAATTTTTAGTACTAGTGTCCCCGTTGACGCGTTAATAACGCGTTGTTTTTAGCAATGTATGTGTCACTTTATATAAACACGGATGTCAAACCATGGTACTGTGTGTAACATATATTTCATCAAATTAATATACTTTTTATGCAATATTTTAAAAAAATATTGGCATTCTGCACTCCTTCTCTATATACGAGTAAACTATAAGTGTGCCAAATTTCATGCTCCTCAGTCCGCGTAATTTTTGTAAAAATGGGTATAAAGTTTACTTCACGTATTTATATATAGATAAAAGCGTGATATTGTTAAATTTACTAGTAATTTTAAAACATCATGCTTACTTTACATTAAGTTACCCAACTATTACATTTAATTACTGCTAAATAATATATACCGTAGTAATTGTTATACACTTATTAAATTTAGGAAGTCATTTACTGTACAACGTACAGCTTGACCCTAAAACTGGTGCCTGGAGCTCATGTTGGTTCGTGACCCGCCCTGACCCCGATCTACTAACCAACCGTATTGTCTCTGACGTGGCTTGTGTCACAACTTATGAAATGCAAGCTTGATAGCTTGATAGCTACATGCGAGCTTTACAATTCCCATGTGTAATCGTATATAATGTAGAATTTAATATCATAAATACAGCATATTTATTTAAATATTTGCATAGTATATTTATTATATTAATGTTTAGGATTACCGTGACATCGTCACGCACCTCTTGGCGTATTGCATCTATTCATGTACTTATTTATTTAGGATTGTCAATAGAAGTTCACTACATTAACGAAATGTCTTTCCAATTAAAGCAATACAGCATGTAAAAAAAATTATAAAACTATAAATATCGTGGAAAAAATTGATGCAATGGAAAATGCCAAAATAACCAATAATTCTGTGTGTTAATAAAAATACAAGGAACAGTCTAAATATTCCGTTCCCTTCCCGCTCATTTTAGGATATTCGACTGTAAAGCTCAAAACCTTAGGTATAATGTCTATTAAGACTATAACATTGTATTTTAAACGTATATCCCATTAGCAACCCACATATCTAATAGGGTTAGTAGACGTGTCCTGTGCAAGTGCGGCGCACGTCTCACTTTCCTGTTTTCGTTGAAATAACAATTGTGGCAAAAGCAAAGATTATCATTTAAGCTTTAGCCTTTTATTGCACGTTTGTAATGTAAGATTATACGTATATATAATCATTCATTATTCTACTATTTTAACTTATAATAATCTCTCCTAACTTACACCATCATACCTGATAAAACAATCTGACAACATAATAATAATTACAATCCGTAATAACGTTTGTCTGTAGCTAGGAAATAGTGGCATATTTGCAAAATTGACGTCTAAAACACGGCGCATGAATACAACTAATTGATCTATAGAATTTCCTAATACATGTTGAGACAAAGCAATCAGAAGTTTATTACTCAAGCATTAATGAGCGCATTTGGGTGCCATTGTTTTGGACGGATTAATGATATTAGTGCTGGCCCTCGACCTCGCTGATGAAGATCGCTATCGAAAACTAACCGTTTGCTTAACTAACTTGCGTTACTTTGTTACTGCTTTAAAATTAGCTCTTACAATTAAATATCATAGTACCCGGACAATAAATGTGGGGACATTTTACCCATTCCTACAATAATACTATAAATAACTACTATATTAGTTTTAACTTTTTAAAATATTGTAATTGTACGGTGTCACAAATTAATCTCAGGTTCGTGATTGCACGGTCCAGGAAACAATAGATAACGAAATTATTTTTTTTTTGTAAAACAATTTTATAAGGGTAACTGTGGTCCATTGAAGAAAGCCACCATCGTGACCGATGAAACTCTGGTCACGACCGAACCGTTGACCGAAAACGCAAAAGTTTCCATAGTCGTGAACATTTCTTATCCTATTAATCGTTAAAATATTTGTGCTACTCGAATACAACCTATACGAGCATACAAATGATTTCGTACACAATTATATGTGACCAACATTGCGCATGGTGGACGTAGTCGAAATCTGGTGACATAACTCTCCGCTCCCCACTTTCCGCCCCCATTTATAGAACCTACACATTTATAGAACCTAGTAGTAGTCGACGTATAGAATAACCTTTAGCTTAGCAATGTGTTATATAAAAATTAAAAGGTGAATAATGCGAATTTACGAATTATTCGAAATATTACAGTTACTCAAAAATTTTGAAAAAAGCTTTCTGCACTTCTTCTCCACAAAAAGTTTAGCTGTGACAATTCTCATACGCCTCCATCCGCATAATTTTACAAAAAAAGTTCGGCGGTAATTATTATTAAATTATCCCTAATTATTAATTACCTCATAGTAAAAGTAAATACAATAAGTATACCCTGGTATCACAATATTAGATGAAGCACACTGCACCATAATAATTATTTAGGTAAATTCTTCTACAGCCTCACTTATTATAAAATAGATATTACAGACTATATAACTTATATGATAAATATGTAGTAAATTATCGGATTCCAAGTTAAATTAAAGATTGTATAATGGAGAATGAATGAACAAACGCACGATCAGTCGACCTCCGACACGGAAGGCGAAGTGTCACGGTCCGATAAAAAATGATCACAATAAGGTCGTGACTCCGACTACATTCATTCATAGGATACTCTGAGAAAACGCTACGTGCAAGCATTTTCGCGGTGTATCATTCGTTGCGCTCCTCGAGAAAAATGAACCCCATAATATCTTCATTCGTTCTATTTGTTATACGTTAAATAAATAATTTTAGTATATGATTGCGATGTTTTGCTGCATATATTACTTGGCGGAATACTAATAATTATATTGTGCTTCCTAGGTCGGGTTAGACAAAGAACAGTGTTGATTTGCAGCGATGATTTTGTCAAATGTTCAAAATGTAAGGCACGGAGTTATGTGTAATAAAATATTTTCGATAAAGCAGGATAAAGTGTAAAGCTCAAATAAATATTTTCTCCTTCCACATATATGTGGAAAGTTCAGGCAGTAAGATATTTTCTAAAAATATTGCACAAATAAGTGGAAAATCAGACATAAACCGAACAATACTTTTTTTTTTGAAGATTTTTTGTAATGATACCACACGCATTTAATTCAGTAATTTGGAAATTGTCTTTAATTGGTTTCTGAGACTGTAATAAAACCTATTATTTTATAAAGTACACGTAAAAATTAAGGATTTTTACAAAAGTAAAGTAGCATTCATAGTTGCGAAAAGTTTCATCTTCAAACGGTTAATTGCACCACAGGTCGATAGATGGCGTTACGGTATGTCTGAATCGCGCTATCGTTTGGTTATGTTCGGAAGTATAAGTAATTTTTGATCCGTGAGTAGAGTTAACTTTGCGCAGAGGCAATATCGTAACCAATGAGGTTAATCCGAGGTGCGATTATTGCTAGTTGAAAACTTTACCAATACCCCGCCTTGTGGTCGTGAAATACCGACCGCTATGGCAATTTTTGAACGGCTGTAAAGGCCTAATAAATATTGTAAATGAATTTGAAGTCTTAGAATATAGAAGGAATTATACTGAATGTTTTCTTTTCTATTGCAGACTGTAGTACTTTGTATACTAAAATACAATGTTTTTTTTTTTACTCAAAAATACAAATTAGAAACATTACAAAATGTCAAAGAAAAGTCACAGAATGCATTGCTTTTAATTAACTTTGTCTTAATTAACAATTTTTCATTGGTTTTAAAAAAAATTGAACTAAAAACAAAATAGAAACAACACTTGATACAGTACCTGGGTACTGTATCAAGTATTGTTTTAAAGAAATCTTCATATGTTTGGTGGTAGGAGGTTCGTCCTCCGACTGGCTCGCGACCACTATCATGTCAAAGACGAACCGCCAAATATCTAATGATGTGTTCCGGTTCGATGGCATGTAAGCCAGATTTTCCCCTTTCCCACCCATCCTTTCCCCAAAATGTGGTGGTTCCGAGAACGGAATACTACATTGTCCTCCTCTTCCATCTGTATCCTCTAGGTTGGCAACGCATCTACAACATCTCTGGTGTTGTAGATGTTCATGGGCGAAGGTATCCACTTACCATCAGGTGGTCCTTCTGCTCGTTTGCCATCCGTTATCCATAAAAAAAAAAAAAATATATATATATTTTATAATTCAAATTATACACAACACATTTTTATATTATAAACAAGATATTTTTGTATATATAATTCGATAACAAAAAGAAAACAAAATTAATTACTTACTTTTTTAAGACCCAAACTATGTAATGTGTAAAGTTTACCTTTATATAATGCCTTTCTAATCCATAGAGATTAAACATTTGTTAACTGCGAACAATTTTATAGCAACTGTAAGTCCATTATACTCCTCCAGGAATGTTGTAATTCTATTACTTTTGCTTGGTAATAAGTTAATTTTACTTATGTGTGTGATATATAAATAACGGGAACGGATTTATGGAAAGAGAACGGAGTGTCTTAACACTAGGTTCTCGGGTTCCCTCTGCCTACCCTGCTAATATGCGGGATACTGCGCGAGTTAATATATATATATATATATATATATATATATATATATATATATATATAAACAAATGTTTATATATTACTCGTGTAAGATAAAAGGCTACGAAAGCTCCCTAATCACCTAATAAAAAGCATAGGTAATAAAACTTATTAAGTGACCGTGTCAAAAGGGATTGTGACAAAACTGAGCACTAGAGATTACGAGTGATCCAGATTTAATAATGTCACACAGATTTGACATTTACAGACTGTAGTGAAAGTTCTGACTTATTGAGTGGAATCGATTGATCCGATAATCGCATTATCGGTTCGCGGGGGGTCCCGGGTTCGAACAAAGTGAGCTCAGTCTACGAATGTAATAAGGAGATTAAATTAATTATTTTGTTTTATTTAATTTAAGTAGATATACTTATTATAATTAAATTAATATTCTTTGATAAAAAGTTTAATGATAACCTGAAATATACCGAAATTTGATATTCGTAATATTAAAGGAGCTGTTTTGCCTGCTTAATATTAGCCAATATGTCAACATTATACCATCGGCGTTTCAAAACCTAAATCAATCATTGCTAAGTGCTTCAATCATCCAAATGTAAGGACTCGATCACGATCGAAAGCCGGATACGTATCTGATATGTTGGAAATATTATAGTAATCATATACGGCTACGAGCTTAATATAGTAAATTTGCAAATATTAAAATCGAGTAAAATAATAAATTCAAGTTTAAAAACAACAAAGTTATTTTACTCGATAAATAAAACAAAATCGATACTGTTGTCAAAATAAGGTAATAAGCGAATAATGCCATAACTTTATGACGCGTTAAATAAGAAATAACAGCATCATCTCGGTATTAAGTTATAAAATGTATATGTGTATTGAAGCTAAGTGTCCCCATAAAGCGATACTGGGTATATATAAAGTTCTCAAAGATTGACCGCACACTGCTCGGTGGCTAACACCCACGGAATTTAAATTCGGTAGCTCTGAACGTTGAAGCGTAAACATTTCGCGTGGAATCACTTAGTGTTTAATTTATTGCTCACTTTATTGCTGGTGGTTTCTTTTTTTTTTTTTGTTTGTCGATTTCTAAGGTTTTGATATCTTTTTTTTATATTCAGGTGCAGTGACATTTTAAATGACTATGCTTACATCAAACTTTGCTTTATATTTATATATGGTTATCACAAAAATATAAAATTAATATTAAATATTAATGTAGACATTACCGACAACCTAATAGCGTTTCATGCAACTCAAGTTTATTTTTTGTTAACTAATTGAACAAATGAAAAAAAAGGGTTAAAAATCAATCGACTTGTTGTACTGTTTCCATCAAAACTGTCAGCATGCTACAGCGGCGCTTTACATCACGTATCTTTGATGATTATCGCATTAAGCGAGTAAGAAGCTAAAAACAAAACCTTTGGAGTGCCGTCAGTACAGTGGGCAACGAAAGTTACAACTTATATTGTAGAAATTTCTGTGACCAATGCGGTACAGATAATTTGTGTAATTCTTAGCCGTGTCGCCATGTGTACCTTAGCATGATTTAGTTGCCCTCATTACTGACAGATGGCGGCTTAATGACGATTGATTTACGATACCGCAACATTTAATCGTTGCGTAATCGAATATTGATCGTATATTGTCTATACTGTTCGTACTAACTTATGGATGAAAGCTCTAGAGTGTAAAGGTGTATTTATAATATCATATTATAAAATTATAAAATAGTTTTTAATCAAAAAACTAATACTAATTAAGAGCCAAATAACCTATTAGTAATAAGTATTTAAGTATAAGTAGATTCTTTTGTCTGGCTTTTTGTTATTATTTTTGCTTATTAATTTTATAACTAATATCAATGACAAAGTAGAACTAAAAGCTCTTCTTTACTAGCAATAAAGTAACATATATAAACATTATAAAATACAAATATATTTATGACATATAAGCCAAGCGAAGATAAATGCTATCAATAACACGCGTTTTGACCGCTACCGATGCTTTTTACGATATCTTGAACGCTTCGGTTTTTTCTCTTATTTATATTTCATTTATCCTTATGAATGTCTAAATCCGAGGCATGTTTATCGCTCAGACGGTAACGGCGTCGGTCTCGGCCGGGGGTGATAAAACTCTTATTTTGTCAGGGACTTTTGGCAGCGACATCATTTTATCGCCGATTTTTTTCACTGGCCAACGATCATTTGCATTATCGTGTCGTTTCTGCGAAACTGTGATTTCGAAATGGAAAATAAATCTTTTTAGTGCTAAACGTGAGATAAGAAATGTCTTAATTTTATTGTCGTCTGTTTACCTAAAATGTTCTTAAATAATATACATATTTTTGAATATTGTGAGTCATAAATAACTGCCACTTTTATTTTCCCCCATGAAATATGATAATAGCGCTTTAATTTAACGTTTTAAAATAACTATAATGTACAATAATAAGTGTTAAGTATTAAAATCGTCTAAATCTACACACTAATTACCATAAGCACAATATTTCGGCACGGGCCAAACTAAAAGTAGATAATTATTTTAAGTGTCAATAAATAATAAAGATGGCCGCGCGCCGCTGAGTGCTCGTCCATCTCTCTTATCTCAATTCTTAATGCGCCTCTTTGCTGGTCATTCTTTTTTCCAGTTTTATTTCCTTTTTTTCCCACGTCAACTGTCGGGGAGTTTAAATTTTATGTTGACACCGCGGAGGTTTTATGTTTTAATATCGTCTTAAAATCCAATTCGTTTGAAGAGAATCTATAATTTAAGTAGATTATGTCGACACTTCGTTTACAATGTTATCTAGTTTATTACTTTGCGATTTTTTTTAGCTGCACGCTGTATTCTGCACAAAGCAACGTAGACACACGGAGTTTTCCACTCCAGGAAATTGAGTTTTTCATTTCCTGGGTTTGGTAACAAGGCAAAGCGCGGCGTTGAGTTCCGCCACTCAGCACGCAAAGCCTCAATTCGGCGGAAAGTGGGGGACGGAGTGTCTTAACACTAGGTTCCCTCTGCCTACCCTGCTATGTGCAGGATACAACGTAAAGCTATATATGTATGTATGTTCATTTCCTGGAGTGGGTATCGAAACCACAACCTGTCGCGTTTACAGTCGCACGCTTGTGCCTCTGGCAAGCCTCAATACTTTGCGATGAATAGCATAATTCCCTCTTCTGTTATAAAAAAAAAATGTAATTAAATAGTTTTAAACGGCCTTAATTATAAACGGTTTAAGGTAGTTTCGTAAGAAGTGGCTATAAATCAAAAGTGCAAGAATAATATTTTGTTGCATTTCCGAACGAGACGGACCATCGATCACGACGCGTTCCTAGTTTGAATAAATTTATGTAACGTAATTGCGGTGTAGTGTGCGTGCGACTTGCGACTCGCGACTCGCGACCACTGAGCTTACATTACCTAAAGTTATGACTAAACTGCTTTAATGTCGATGACAACATTATTCTTAAAATTAAGACTGTTTTCACTATGATAATTTCCATTTTAATAAAAAAATCTATATAACATAACAATTAATAAATAGAACACATCACTAAAGGCATGAAGTTGTAATAGTAAAAGCACCCATATATTCGTAATTAATTGAAAATATAATAACGCGAGTACCTACATAGATCTTCTCTCAAGATCAAAGATCTAACACTCAGTCGAAACATTCCTTCTTAATAATAATGAATTAATAATTCCTTAAGAATTATAAATCATTAGACCCACAGTTGGAACGTAACTATCCTGTCTTTATAATTACTTTTATTTATTTCAATCTAAAATGTCTTAATCAGCAAGTTTTGTCAACCTTCGTGATGTAGGTAGGTATCTCGTATAATGATGTAAATAGCTTTTTGCGAATCAAAGCCAAGGCCGGGTTAAGTTCACGTTGCGGTTAGCTTCGCTACTCTGCGTCAAATTAGTATAATCTTCCCACAAACCAAGGCTTTAGTGTCCATACTTATTTTTCGTTTTTATAACATATAAGTACAAATAAGTTTAGTTTATTGTTGTTTATTTATCTTCACAATCCCGCTCTCCTGCAAGTAGCGTGGTAGGAAGAGAGATCATATGCTAAGACAATCCGATATCCACTTTCCATCAAGTTTAAGAATTCAATAAAATTTTGTAATTTTACTTATGTTACTCTATCTTAACATCGATCATAATTTTTTTTTGTTCCTAGAATGCTCATCGGCACATCAAAGACTAATCTTTCCTCACGATATGCCCAGAGCAGGAGAATCCAAAATTAAACTGTATACATACATATTCAATACGTTTTAGTAATAACGTACATAACACTTCAACGCACTAATCTGTCGTCTGCGCCCCTGTCATTAGACGCGTGGCGCCACCGCTATATCTGCTGTGATTCTCTTACGAAATACTGCATTACTCGGATATTTTAGTACGACGTATTAAGCACACATTTTAAACTAGTGAAGACACAAGTGAAAGCCCGCACTTAGTATCTTTAAATTATAGTTTCTGGTACATAAATGTGACAGAATTCGTTCTATCTATCCACCCGCAAGGCAGACATGACATCGAAATTTTGCATTGAATAATAAACATTTGCTCAGAAGTACTCTTTATGTAGGCTGTTTCTTTTGGTTAATATAATATATTTTTGGAAAAAATAATATATTCATTTTCATGACCACGGTACTTAAACGTAATCCGAAACCGTATGAAGAAAACGTCTGAAACCATTAGACTTAAATACTATCATTTGAAAAAAAAAAATGTATTGTTCTAATCACAATTTTCACACTGCATATTTTAATAATTTTATTGGGACTTGAAGCCCCCATCTATCGAGCAACTTAATCAAAACTATAACATTATAGCGGCAAGTAATTTTTGCACGTCAACCCGGAAAATATAGAGTCCATTGTCTCATGTAAACTAGTATTAGTTTCCCACAGGCAAAATGGAGCATAAAGTCGCTTAGTGGCTTTATTTGGAGGACGAGATGTTACGATTTACGAGACGCAATCCGTGACATCGATAATAACTCCTTGCGCCCTGACCCCCTTGCGGTACGCTCGAGCCGGCAAGTGTTAACTCAACACGTATCTCTTGATTTTTAGGTTGAAATATATTAATCGAAATTTGATAATGAAATATTTTACTTCTAAAGGTTGTGGGAAAAGGAAATGAAAAAAATGATAAAAAAACATACATTTTTTGTATTTACTCACCTCTCCCGTATTTTACGTTATTAGCAGAGTTAATAATATTTCACCAGTTTTTGCTGAGTACCAAAGTCAATATCACACTTTGTCTAACCAACCAATATATGCCAGGTTATGCATATCAGAAACGTAACCTTTCTGCTAACATGTAATTAACCAAACAAATATTTCATAATTATATTTTTTTTCTTTTCAACTTCATGTTGTAACCCGCATATAGCAGGGTAGACAGAGGGAACCTAGTATTAAGACACTCCGTTCCCCACTTTCCGCCGAATTGAGGCATTGCGTGCTGAGTGGCGGAACTCAACGCCGCGCTTTGCTTTGTCACCAAACCAAGGAAATTAAATATTCCATTTCCTGGAGCGGGAATAATTATATCATAATAAATATAATATATTTATGATAAAAATATTTCATACAGAATAAGTAATAATTTATTTATGCCTCCGAGTGCCCCGCGCCATCAAGCACGTACCCAGTCGGCAGGTGTGTATTGTATAATGCCCGTCTGTTGATCTTACACATTTAACAACCGATATGACGCATTGTAGCATCTCAGATGCGGATAATTATAACTTTATACTGTACTCGTGGATTTATTTTTATTATATTTTTCACGTTCTTTCCTCAACGTTAACAAGAAGTGACTCAAGTGTATTTAAGTAAAGATATTATTGACTTTTTTTTAATATTGGCTTCATATTTAAGTTAAGCTGGATTTGTACCAGTCTTTTTTACAAGAATTTTTTCTTTCTAATCAACCAAACGATCCGTTCAAAGCTTTACTTGTAAGCATATTGTGTAGGAAGAATTTTACGAGCTTTACTATCCATAATTATATGAATGTTAGGAATAATTGGCGAAAAATTTTGACCTTTTAAATATTTTCCTATAATAAAATGTTATATTGTTGTAGAGTTCAGAAAACCCGGTAGAAGAAAAGCCTACCAGTGATAAAAGCTACGTAGTAGGTGCATGGCCGCCCACCACGCCGGGACACACCGGCTACCTCACTGTAGCAACGCTGCCTCCGCTGTTTATACGAAGTTAGTTTTATATATCTAAGATTCATTAAACATGGTTAAAATGATTATCTCAATCAATTTATATATCTGTTAATTAAAAAAAACTAATTTTTTTAATTGGTTGTTTACGTAAAGTAAGTTTTGACGCCTGTCGTGGCGCAGAAGCACAAGCGTGCGACTGTAAACGCGACAGGTTGTGGGTTCGATTCCCACTGCAGGAAATGTAAAATTTAGTATTTTCATTTCTTCGGTTTGGTAACAAGGCAAAGCGCGGCGTTGAGTTTCGCCACTCAACACGCAATGCCTCAATTTGGCGAAAAGTGGGGAACGGAAATGTTGAAAGAGAATGGAGTGTCTTAACACTAGGTTCTCTGGTTCCCTCTGCCTACCCTGCTATTGCGGGGCAGCGTGAAGTTAAAAAAAAAATGTTTGGAATTGATTTTTAAATAAATTAAACAATACGTTATACTATTTTTGATTTTTTTTTATATTTTACAGAAACCTCTGACGAGAATAAATCAGAGACTCCTAAGGATGACGAGGAAAAAGATAGTTCTCCAAACGCAGATAATAATGAATGACATATGATGTGTTAAAATATTTGTAAAAATATAAATAAATGAATTAATTAATAAAAACACGCATTATTTAATTTATACTTTATTGATAAAATCTCTTACAACTAATTATATTTAAAACTACATAAATGTAGACAGTTACGGAACTTTTACGCCATATTTAGTGTCGGCAGTGGAAGTAACCTATAAATGTTGGCATTTCGTTAATTAATCATTATTCTATCACAACAATATTCGTCCTATTAGTATATTTATGTACGTTTAAAACTCCAAGTACATTTTTTACACAACCAATTCAATCTTTTGACTTAAAAAAAATATATTTTAATACCTTTATCATTTTTAAAGTATGTATTTAAAAATTAAAACAAAAAGTTTTAAGTCTAAAACAAGTTTCAAAGTCAAAAGATGAATTTATTGTATAAAAAAATAAGTTGAAAATTCAAAACCTATATATATTTTATTTATTAGTATACGTCGCTTCATAAAATGAATGCTATGCACTCTTCAATTCTCTAAAGAATACAGGACATTATATAATTTTATAGTAAAATAAATCTGATAATAATGTATATATAATAATATTTCCAATAAATGTTAGATATTAAAGTCTATTAAGTTGTATATATTCCAAGAGATACTAAATTCTAAAGATAATAATAAAATTAAAACTAAAAAATGTTAAACTATGTAATCATAATGCAAAAGTTATAATATTCATATAATTTTAAATATTGCTCTAGTGTACCTTTATTTTGTATTTAAAATTACAATTCAAAAACTGTATACTGTAGAGTAACACATCATAATTTATTTGTATTATTGTATAAGCCTCATTGTTACACCTGGAATGTTATTCTATAACCAAAGAAACAAAATCAAAAATAGTTATGGAAAATAGTAATGGAATTGCAAATATACATCAAATCATTTCACCTAAATTTATGTAACAGTGAACTGCCAAATTATTTAAATTTTTATTTTTCACTATCTTTTAAAACTATGCCAAATACTTTTTAATTTATTAAATATATAGACTAGGATACCGAAATTCTTTTTGACTTACCATTATTTTAATTGACCGAAATCGTTCAATTCGATACAAAACATTATTACAATACATGCAGACATACAAACTTATTGGGTACTTAACTGAAAAGAATAAAAAATAAAAGAATTATAACATAAAATTAAAATTACAAGTACTTAATAAAAAAATTAATTCATAAAAATATAGTATAAAGTAACTAAAGATGAAAAAAGTGAAATACCAATTAAAAATTTTATAAATTTGAGATTATTGCTCCATTTATTTGATATAAATTTTTCAATTTTCTATAAACTCAATAAAGATATTTTTACTTAGCTAAATTTATTTTCAGTAACAAACTCACTTATATATAATTATTCTATAATTAAACATAAATGGATGAAGGACAGTTGGAATGAATTATATATTTTAAAATTCAATATTCGAAAATAATGAAATCAACTTTTGCATTAAAATTGTAGAGACTTTAAAAGACTTATTTTTTTTTATCATTCTTATTTATTCTTAGTATTTCTTATTTAAAAGACAAACTTTTGCTTATTTTGCTTAAAAAGCATTATTATTTTTATGCATTTATAAAATATATTTATGCATATAAAATGCAAAAATCTGAATAAGCGACATAACATCTACATCCATGCTTTCAATTAAACTCAACGTAAAAAGTACAGCAGTCGACGCTGAAATAGTCTATTTTTTAAAACTGATCTTATAAAAAAAATCAATATGAAATACTTCATATATTTAATAACTTTATTTTATAACTTTTACTAGCCAATATTATCGCAAATTTCATCCAAATTATGTATAAAAAAAAAATTAAAGATCATTTTCCATTGACTACTTAATTTTAATCGGATCAAAAAAATCACAAAAAAATTATAATTAACCGACTTCAAAGAAAAAGAACGGTTTCTCAAATCGACTGCATTGTTTTATGTGTATTATCGCATAACTTTTTATCGGGTATACCAATATAGATGTCTTTTTTATATGATCACTACTACGCTTCTGTTATGGTCCCACATAAATTTAGTTAATATCTGACGAGTCGTTTTTGAGCTATTCGTAATAATTTTACTTCTTAGTTCCTTTTTTTTGAAGTCGGTATTTTTTTTATTAAAATTTTATATTTATACCACTATTTACCTGAAATCGCTGAAGTCAGTTTTCAGTTGTATAGTAGGTTTGGGAG
>JAKGSA010000551.1:0-47569 GCA_033558755.1 Philaethria dido
ACTTATAACCTTTACGCCTCTCCCAACCAAACAAAAAATGCTATACACTTGAAACTTGGTACAGATGTTCGGGAAGAGTGTACCAACATAACAAAATAAAAAAATCGATAATCGAAAGTACGTTGCCCGCCAAATTTCACAGTCACCTTACTTTTTGAACACACCTCGTATGTATAATGAAAGAAATGTAGATTTATAAATAAACTCCGTTATCATTTACGAAAGAAAAGAAAAGTAGAAAAGTTTACGTTAAATTATACTTTAAAATTTAATAAAGTACTATTTTAGAAAATGAAATAAAATTATTTGAAACGATTGCTTATACTATTATGGTAGTAGCCAGCACTAGTCCAAGCTAAGACAACGCAAATCATAGGAATTAGTATTCATAGGTTAGCCACTGTCACGGTTATGAGCCTGCGTCCTTGTACACTGATAGTGTATGGGTTGTCCCTGCCATCTGCGCTTACCCTTAACAATATAGCCTTTAGTAGTTTATAGCTGCCAATACTTCAGGAATTTGCAACCGTTACATTTGTATTGTTATAGACATACTCCTGCTGTGATTTTCTATTAAATATTGTCAATTTTGGAAATGCGACTTTTATTTATAATAATAGAATGCTATTTCGCTATTGTTTATCTTTTTTTAGCTTCACGCTTCATTGCACATAGCAGGGTAGATAAAGAGAATCTGGTGTCAACACATCTTCTTTCCGCTCAAATCCAGGCATTGCGTATTGAGTGGCGGATACAACGCCGCGCTTTACCGGAGAAATTATGATCATTCCATCGATGGGGAATCGAACCCACCAGTACTTTACTTACTGTTTGACGCTCTCTCACTGCGCTCCATTGGTCTCATGAATCTGAGACTGCGGATGAGAATCATGGTCGTGATGGATAAGTGAACATAAGTGCATCCCACTTATTAATAATCAATTAAAATAATTTCGCACTGATTCTTATACGGCTGTCCCAACTGTTGTTACCATTTTCTTAGATTTACAGACGATCGAATGAACTATGAACTTTTTTTATTGTTTATAATAGTGTTGTTCTGGTCTGATGACAGCAAGTACTGCTTACCACCAACGGCCACTCTACGGGTATTGTCTGTTTTAGGTGTTACGTGTTGAACAGACTACCGTTTTGTTAATTCTATCTAGCTACATCTGTAATCATGCTGATTCTATATGAGACATAAAGATAAACAAATAAACAAGACATTACTTTGATAACAAAACTGTGCATTATCGTTTTCCTAACAATACGTTTCAACATACAGTATAACTTCTAATTAAAATCTATCGCTATTCGAATACAAATAGATATGTATCAATCTTTGTGGTAACAAATATGATTAATACGTGCGCGGACGCAGCTGCAATAGAACAAAGCGGCTAGCATTCCCACATTACTTACGAGATGAGAGATGATCAGAGATCCGCTTTATGCTTCTATAATGTGTTACAAAAATGGTATTGTAAAGATATCGTTTAAGCAATTTGTTATTGGGAAAAAATACTACAAAATAATATTTCAACTGTCGTACTTAGCAAGTTCCTTATGATTTTAAAATATACGTGAGTGTCTATAACGAATATTTGAGAATTATGTATGTATGTAAATGTTTATTATGCGTAAATCCTAATTTAATTAAACACTGACTACATTTATGCTAATATTTCTAAAATAATCTTAAACCACGTCTTGAGACAGTCTTGACACTCTGTAACTAAGCCATTCAGGTGGTAGTATAATTATGTCAACTAGTTTAAAACGTTAATAGTGTTGTAATTTCAACAATTTAGAAGACAATTAATCGAGAAAGCCATTAGACTCAGCCATAAATCGGTCTCAATTTCACGGCGCAATCTAAACCGGTGCGCGGCGCGTGCGCAGCCGGCCGATGCCATCTTATCGCGGATCGGCGCGATCTGTCGATGTCGCTCCGCAGTCGCAGCGCGTGTCCAAACACTGTCCGAGCTTGTAACCGATCGACTGACCGCTTCTATCGAATCAATCGCCATTCAACAAGGGCCGATTTAAACAATCCGCACTGTCGAAATATTCATGAAAATATTGTCAACCAAATATTGAGATATATTTTAATAAAATATGAACGTTTAGAACTCCATTTCGTAAGTCAAACACGACACGTGATAGATATGTTGCATAAATTCCTATTGAAACAAGTCTATCATTTATAACACAGAGCGGCGAATAATTCCAATAATGTTTACCAACACCATTCACCAGACAGTTTGAACACGCGAATCGAAGAACAAAGAGATTTAGGGCAGTGTAACACGATCCTCCATATTGTTGCGGTGAGTGACGCAACAAATCTGTCGCAGGCAAGATGGCGGTGCGAGACAGCCGTGGCTAAAGGATGCGCCTGCGCCGTGAAATCGCTTGTTACGGCCCGTGTGGCAATGCGAGCTTAATGTATGCGACTATACGCTCGCTCTCCGACCCCTTACTCATGTTTTGATCCAATTAAAAAAATCTTATTATGCTTAAAATTACGTAACTTTATGAAATGCTTGATCTACTTATACCTAACTATGCGTTATTCTAGGCCCAATCTAAACGAATAGAATTTTTTCAACTATATAGAATTATTTTAAATGTTATACAATAAAAAATATCAGTATTTGTTTGTTCATTTCACTGCATCTAATGTTAATGTAAACGCGCATGATTAAAATCCCAAGATAATTATCAAAAGCAGTACAAGTCCTTTAGGATCGAATATATTTCTTTGAAAGCTACGTGTGCATGTCCCTTTTATAAATGGACTTAGTTCCGCTTATCCTGCCTGCCCGATAGCATCAGCTGTATGAACACCGTAGACGACCTTTAGAACACCATCGCCAGCGAATGTTCCCGGGACTCAACATAGCTTTACCGTTACACCCGCCAACTATAAATCCGCTGCTTGACAAAATAATAGGGACGCGATAGTTCGAAGCTATTAACGCCCAAAGAGATATATTGAGCCTACTCCTCTCAATCAGATACCTAAATACGGGTGCAGTGTAATAGAAATTTCCAAGAGCTTTGATATCGAGATAATTCCGATTGGCAATTGCAATCGTAACAGTGAACAGCGTATCTTACGGATCTTGTCAAGCCTCTATAGTTGTTATTAAATCTAATTACAGTGATGCCTTTGATCGAGATCAGTTTTGATTGTTAGTCACTGTACAACAATGTACTCGCCTATTTCCAGTTCGATCAAATCAATACAAACCAAACAAGGCAAAAAGTTAGCACGAACTTTATTTACGAGTCAACTTAATTTAATTTGCTGGTTTTATGGCACTTCCATTGTAAACTTTATATTATAACAATATACAAAAGGTATTTGAATAATATAATAATTAAAAATAATTTTGAATGATATACATAATAACATGATATTAGTGACTAAAGGCGATGTCCTTATATCCCGTTAGTTTACTTTTCAATGCAATTTAGTTTTCCAGCAAACACCTGGCATTCAATGTTGAGTAATCTCCCAAGGAAAACATATCTTATATAAAGATATAGGTACTATCTTAACAGGCTTCAACTCACAATATGCCTTGGAGTTTGGACACTGCATATTTTACTTCACTTAGTTTATCTTGCTAACTTTAACACGGTAAGGTCTTGTACGTTTAGCAACGCGTATTACGAGATTTAGTTTGGCGACACTTTAACTTCAATGTAACTAAAATTATAAATTAAAGAATTACTGAATTAAAAGTATTTTGCTTTTAATATAAAGATCATAAATCAAAAATGTCGTCACGCCATTATGACTTGTCTCCGTGCACGCGTCGGTTATAAGTTCAAATCCTACCCAGAAAAATGTTTATAATATATAATATAGAAGCACTTAGCCTCAGGCGCTCAAGACTGTGTTCGGACTTTCAAGTTGAATTTTCGCTTATGATGTTAGCCTCATAAGTGATAATTCGATGAACGCAGTAATGTATGTATCATTAGACATTGAGTACGTACACAGAGAACTACCATATAACCTGCAAAATGCGGCTTTGGAATGCTGTTCTATTAGCGAATGAGGGAGACAAAGTGATAGGTTCCCCATGTTCTCATGAATTACATTTTAGATGAGGGAAATAAAATTAAGTTCTGTGTGCCAAAATTATTTTCTGGCGCAAACCTTTCTGATTACATTCGTGCAAACAGAAGCAACAACAAATATTGTAAGAGAACACTCATATAAAAAATAAATCAGAACTAAAATAAACGCATAAAGATGTCTCCTATATAAACAAAGGATAGAGACAGATATAAATATATGGTAACTGAAATACAAAATACGATTATGGAGTATTACATACATACATTTACATTAAAGACACGCAACACAACTAATGGCTACGTTTCTCCAGTTTGTTTCATATTGGTTAGTTTTTAGGAATTTCGTTAATATAAAGAAATTGTATTATTGGCATAGATCAGTTTGCTTTCACTGTTCCAGTAAGAATAAATCTTGTAATTAATTATTTTCTTAACGAGCTTTTAGTTATCCGTTATCCATAAAAAAAAATAGTATACAATTTTACTTAAAATGAACTTATAATCTAGAAGAGCTTTGTAAAATTAATGAATGTCTGAACATTTTTACATACATGTACAATACAATAATATACAAATTATTATATTATAGATAAGGATGTAATACTTAACAGTACAAAGATTTACAGACTTCAGCTTAAGTTAAGTTATTCGGTACAGATGAAGATGCATAATTTACAGCTAAGCCTTATTGCACCAGCTATAAATAACCGATATAGTAAATTCGTGCATCATCACGTGCATTTATTTATGCCACTCTCAGTGAGTGGTAGCAGTGTTCAGTAATCAGATGCACCGTGTGAATCTAGTACCGTGACATGAGTTACGGAATATGTACTCAATATGTGAGCCTAAATTGAAACTACAGTTTAAATATCTACATTTTGTTTCTTTGTTAAGGAATATACTATTTTATAATATTGTTAAGTTAATTATACTAAGGTTAAAAAAATGTTAAAAAAAATATTTAAAGCTATGGGGTAATATATGGCTTATACTGTTATGGGACACAGGGACTATTTTGTTAGCTTTACGGCGAATCTCGCCCGTTGCCAAAAATAGTACGCAAAAAAAATTATAGTTATTGATAATTTGCTAATTGTATAATATTAGCCCAGCCAATTTTTTTAACAAACCTCACTTAAGGTAATATTATATGTATAATAATAATGTAAGTGAGTGAATAAAATATTTATAGAACAAAACAGGCATTGATTTTGGCACGAGCTTTTATTTACTAGAAAGCTGCACAAGAACCAATAGAGACGTCACTAGCGTGTAGTATAGTGCTCGGCAATAAATTAGCTGGCGAGTGTTCGGTCCCACGAGGACCGTATCTAGATGAGCCCGAACAACGCGTCCAACTCGAAACGACGATGAAATGCTTTATTTTCTCCTTGAATTTATTTCGTATGACATTCCCTCGCGTTTTGTTAACTGTCACTTGCACTCTTAACAAGATGTCAGGAATCAAAGAAAAAGTGCCTTGTAAATTTGCTTGCACAACAACAGTACGCTACAAGAACTTTGCTTTCTTTGAATATATAAACTTATATGAATTATTAATTGTGACGCCCATTTTCATAAGGACAAATAATAATCAGTATGTAAATTGTCAATGTATAGATTTTCATATAGTGCCTACGAATATAATAATATTATAGTGGCTAACACGTGTTTCTGATAGTACAAAATTAATTCAGAAACATAAATTTGTCTAAGGACATCCAACAAATTGTAACTTAATACTGGTATAACATATTAAATATTTACACATAAATCGCTTTAATTTGATCTGCCATCGTTTATTTCTTAAGCCAGGTGATCTGGACGATCTGGGCTTGTCATGTTTTTAGAACGAAATAACTAATGTTCGGTAAACTTCCCTAAGACTTGATTTATTACTGAACGCATATTATATTTCACTTTACAATCTAATTTCTGTGTAAAACTTAAAGTTACATTCATATTATTTTGGTTTTTTTTTTAAAACTTCACGCTGTATCTCGCATATAACAGGATAGGCAGAGAAAATCTGAGAACCTAGTGTTAAGACACTCCGTTCTCTTACAACAATTCCGTTCCCAACTTTCCACGGAATTGAGGCATTGCCTGCTGAGTGGCGGAACTCAACGCCGCGCTTTGCCTTGTTACCAAACCCAGGAAAACGAAAATACTAACTTTTCCTGGAGTGGGAATCGATCCCACAACCTGACGCTTGTTGCAACGCTTGTGCCTCTGCGCCACGACAGGCGTTATTTTCGTCACAGTGCTTAAAATAGTTTGATGCCATCATGGCAAAAGAAACTGATTTTTCGCAATGGTAGTCAGTTTGAAACACGTTAGAAAATATCAATAATCACAATTTATGTATTTCTCTAGTCTGACTAAACTAAGAATAAGAGAAGAGGCCCCGCTATCAAAAACGTCATGTTTCTATTTGGATGTAAAATACCAATATTAATAATATTAAAAAAGAAAACTCCAGAAATTACTGAAATAGCATTGAATTCTTCTACATATTGCAAAAGTTGTATGAAATATTGTGCCAACATCATGGATAGCTATTGATAGATATTATATTAAATGTAGAAAATATATAAGCAATATGAATCTCCTCTCGACTGTTGATTACTTTAGCTATGTGCGTTATATATTTTAACAGCATTCCAACAAGGTACTAAACACTTAATAATGTAACGTATCAATCAGGGCAGTAAGGTCCGATAGACTCGTCACCCGTGATCTTGGTCACTGTCCGGTTGCCCACGTCGAATTCCATTGTTAACTCTAGTCCCGATCAATCACTATTACGGATGTGGTTCTACAGTACCATGTTTATTATATTAATTAATATTAATACGACCGGCGATTGTTCTACATAATATTGTTTCAGGGCAATCTATGAACATTTTTTGTTAGTAATTTTATTGGGCAAGGTTATAGTTTAATTGTTATTTATAAGCCGTATTTAGTTCCGGCACACGGGGCCTGTATCCAGGTCCACCGACCGCCCGGAGCCCCTAAATGGTCTGTTAACAATTAGAACACTGAACACAATCTCAATTATTATTCATTTTATTTTTCAACTAAACCCCCAATTCGAATATACTAAAGAGCCCCGACATGTCTTAAGATGGGGCCATCTGCCATGCATGTCCCTAGTGTCGTAGCTAATATCTTTTTTTCATTTTATGATAAATTTTAATATTAAAAGCGCTAACTTACTTTAGTCACGTTCTCTTCAAAAATATGTTTTTGGTTACTTATTGTTAAATACAAAAATCTAAAATATTTTTTTAAATCATCCAAACATATACTTTCTTATATCTAAATATACACAAATATTGTAGTAATAACATAATTACTTAACGTCATAAAACTAGGTCCACCAGTGCATTTTTATATACGAGTATGATTTCTAAAATTCGAAAAATATGACATGTATATATTAGTAGCTAAATCAATCAGTCGCATTTGTTTCATATGTTAAAATATTTAACTTTATATGACGCTTCGTAAAGTAAAAAGTACTTCGATTGGGGTGAGCAGATTCAAATGTAAAAAATGTTATATTTTTACTCTGCTTTTTAGTACAAAATAAACAAAATAACCAGAAACTTCTAATTTTTAGTACTAGTGTCCACGTTGACGCGTTAATAACGCGTTGTTTTTAGCAATGTATGTGTCACTTTATATAAACACGGATGTCAAACCATGGTACTGTGTGTAACATATATTTCATCAAATTAATATACTTTTTATGCAATATTTTAAAAAAATATTGGCATTCTGCACTCCTTCTCTATATACGAGTAAACTATAAGTGTGCCAAATTTCATGCTCCTCAGTCCGCGTAATTTTTGTAAAAATGGGTATAAAGTTTACTTCGCGTATTTATATATAGATAAAAGCGTGATATTGTTAAATTTTCTAGTAATTTTAAAACATCATGCTTACTTTACATTAAGTTACACAACTATTACATTTAATTACTGCTAAATAATATATACCGTAGTAATTGTTATACACTTATTAAATTTAGGAAGTCATTTACTGTACAACGTATAGCTTGACCCTAAAACTGGTGCCTGGAGCTCATGTTGGTTCGTGACCCGCCCTGACCCCGATCTACTAACCAACCGTATTGTCTCTGACGTGGCTTGTGTCACAACTTATGAAATGCAAGCTTGATAGCTTGATAGCTACATGCGAGCTTTACAATTCCCATGTGTAATCGTATATAATGTAGAATTTAATATCATAAATACAGCATATTTATTTAAATATTTGCATAGTATATTTATTATATTAATGTTTAGGATTACCGTGACATCGTCACGCACCTCTTGGCGTATTGCATCTATTCATGTATTTATTTATTTAGGATTGTCAATAGAAGTTCACTACATTAACGAAATGTCTTTCCAATTAAAGCAATACAGCATGTAAAAAAAATTATAAAACTATAAATATCGTGCAAAAAATTGATGCAATGGAAAATGCCAAAATAACCAATAATTCTGTATGTTAATAGAAATACAAGGAACAGTCTATATATTCCGTTCCCTTCCCGCTCATTTTAGGATATTCGACTGTAAAGCTCAAAACCTTAGGTATAATGTCTATTAAGAATATAACATTGTATTTTAAACGTATATCCCTTTAGCAACCCATATATCTAATAGGGTTAGTAGACGTGTCCTGTGCAAGTGCGGCGCACGTCTCACTTTCCTGTTTTCGTTGAAATAATAATTGTGGCAAAAGCAAAGATTGTCATTTAAGCTTTACCCTTTTATTGCACGTTTGTAATGTAAGATTATACGTATATATAATCATTCATTACTCTACTATTTTAACTTATAATAATCTCTCCTAACTTACACCATCATACCTGATAAAACAATCTGACAACATAATAATAATTACAATCCGTAATAACGTTTGTCTGTAGCTAGGAAATAGTGGCATATTTGCAAAATTGACGTCTAAAACACGGCGCATGAATACAACTAATTGATCTATAGAATTTCCTAATACATGTTGAGACAAAGCAATCAGAAGTTTATTACTCAAGCATTAATGAGCGCATTTGGGTACCATTGTTTTGGACGGATTAATGATATTAGTGCTGGCCCTCGACCTCGCTGATGAAGATCGCTATCGAAAACTAACCGTTTGCTTAACTAACTTGCGTTACTTTGTTACTGCTTTAAAATTAGCTCTTAGAATTAAATATCATAGTACCCGGACAATAAATGTGGAGACATTTTACCCATTCCTACAATAATACTATAAATAACTACTATATTAGTTTTAACTTTTTAAAATATTGTAATTGTACGGTGTCACAAATTAATCTCAGGTTCGTGATTGCACGGTCCAGGAAACAATAGATAACGAAATTATTTTTTTTTGTAAAACAATTTTATAAGGGTAACTGTGGTCCATTGAAGAAAGCCACCATCGTGACCGATGAAACTCTGGTCACGACCGAACCGTTGACCGAAAACGCAAAAGTTTCCATAGTCGTGAACATTTCTTATCCTATTAATCGTTAAAATATTTGTGCTACTCGAATACAACCTATACGAGCATACAAATGATTTCGTACACAATTATATGTGACCAACATTGTGCATGGTATACGTAGAGGAAATCTGGTGTCATATCTCTTCGCTCTCCATTTTCCGCCCCCATTTATAGAACCTACACATTTATAGAACCTAGTAGTAGTAGACGTATAGAATAACCTTTGGCTTAGCAATGTGTTATATAAAAATTAAAAGATGAATAATGCCAATTTACGAATTATTCGAAATTTTAAAGTTACTCAAAAATTTTAAAAAAAGCTTTCTGCACTTCTTCTCCACAAAAAGTTTAGCTGTGACAATTCTCATACGCCTTCATCCGCATAATTTTACAAAAAAAGTTCGGCGGTAATTATTATTAAATTATCCCTAATTATTAATTACCTCATAGTAAAAGTAAATACAATAAGTATACCCTGGTATCAAAATATTAGATGAAGTACACTGCACCATAATAATTATTTAGGTAAATTCTACTATAGCCTCACTTATTATAAAATAGATATTACAGACTATATAACTTATATGATAAATATGTAGTAAATTATCGGATTCGAAGTTAAATTAAAGATTGTATAATGGAGAATGAATGAACAAACGCACGATCAGTCGACCTCCGACACGGAAGGCGAAGTGTCACGGTCCGATAAAAAATGATCACAATAAGGTCGTGACTCCGACTACATTCATTCATAGGATACTCTGAGAAAACGCTACGTGCAAGCATTTTCGCGGTGTATCATTCGTTGCGCTCCTCGAGAAAAATGAACCCCATAATATCTTCATTCGTTCTATTTGTTATACGTTAAATATATAATTTTAGTATATGATTGCGATGTTTTGCTGCATATATTACTTGGCGGAATACTAATAATTATATTGTGCTTCCTAGGTCGGGTTAGACAAAGGACAGTGTTGATTTGCATCGATGATTTTGTCAAATGTTCAAAATGTAAGGCACGGAGTTATGTGTAATAAAATATTTTCGATAAAGCAGGATAAAGTGTGAAGCTCAAATATATATTTTCTCCTTCCACATATATGTGGAGAGTTCAGGCAGTAAGATATTTTCTAAAAATATTGCACAAATAAGTGGAAAATCAGACATAAACCGAACAATACTTATTTTTTGAAGATTTTTTCTAATGATACCACACGCATTTAATTCAGTAATTTGGAAATTGTCTTTAATTGGTTTCTGAGACTGTAATAAAACCTATTATTTTATAAAGTACACGTAAAAATTAAGGATTTTTACAAAAGTAAAGTAGCATTCATAGTTGCGAAAAGTTTCATCTTCAAACAGTTAATTACACCACTGGTCGATAGATGGCGTTACGGTATGTCTGAATCGCGCTATCGTTTGGTTATGTTCGGAAGTATAAGTAATTTTTGATCCGTGAGTAGAGTTAACTTTGCGCAGAGGCAATATCGTAACCAATAAGGTTAATCCGAGGTGCGATTATTGCTAGTTGAAAACTTTACCAATACCCCGCCTTGTGGTCGTGAAATACCGACCGCTATGGCAATTTTTGAACGGCTGTAAAGGCCTAATAAATATTGTAAACTAAATTGAAGCCATAGAATATAGAAGGAATTATACTGAATATTTTCTTTTCTATTGCAGACTGTAGTACTTTGTATACTAAAATACAATGTTTTTTTTTTACTCAAAAATACAAATTAGAAACATTACAATTTACATGAAAAGTCACAGAATGCATTGCTTTTAATTAACTTTGTCTTAATTAACAATTTTTCATTGGTTTTAAAAAAAATTGAACTAAAAACAAAATAGAAACAACACTTGATACAGTACCTGGGTACTGTATCAAGTATTGTTTTAAAGAAATCTTCATATGTTTGGTGGTAGGAGGTTCGTCCTCCGTCTGGCTCGCGACCACTATCATGTCAAAGACGAACCGCCAAATATCTAATGATGTGTTCCGGTTCGATGGCATGTAAGCCAGGTTTTCCTCTTTCCCACCCATCCTTTCCCCAAAATGTGGTGGTTCCGAGAACGGAATACTACATTGTCCTCCTCTTCCATCTGTATCCTCTAGGTTGGCAACGCATCTACAACATCTCTGGTGTTGTAGATGTTCATGGGCGAAGGTATCCACTTACCATCAGGTGGTCCTTCTGCTCGTTTGCCATCCGTTATCCATAAAAAAAAAAAAAAAATAAAAAAAAATTGTAATTCAAATTATACACAACACATTTTTATATTATAAACAAGATATTTTTGTATATATAATTCGATAACAAAAAGAAAACAAAATTAATTACTTACTTTTTTAAGACCCAAACTATGTAATGTGTAAAGTTTACCTTTATATAATGCCTTTCTAATCCATAGAGATTAAACATTTGTTAACTGCGAACAATTTTATAGCAACTGTAAGGCCATTATACTCCTCCAGGAATGTTGTAATTCTATTACTTTTGCTTGGTAATAAGTTAGTTTTACTTATGTGTATGATATATAAATAACGGGAACGGATTTATGGAAAGAGAACGGAGTGTCTTAACACTAGGTTCTCGGGTTCCCTCTGCCTACCCTGCTAATATGCGGGATACTGCGCGAGTTAATATATATATATATATATATATATATATATATATATATATATATATAAACAAATGTTTATATATTACTCGTGTAAGATAAAAGGCTACGAAAGCTCCCTAATCACCTAATAAAAAGCATAGGTAATAAAACTTATTAAGTGATCGTGTCAAAAGGGATTGTGACAAAACTGAGCACTAGAGATTACGTGTGATCCAGATTTAATAATGTCACACAGATTTGACATTTACAGACTGTAGTGAAAGTTCTGACTTATTGAGTGGAATCGATTGATCCGATAATCGCATTATCGGTTCGCGGGGGGTCCCAGAATCGAACAAAGTGAGCTCAGTCTTCGAATGTAATAAGGAGATTAAATTAATTATTTTGTTTTATTTAATTTAAATAGATATACTTATTATAGTTAAATTAATATTCTTTGATAAAAAGTTTAATGATAACCTGAAGTATACCGAAATTTGATATTCGTAATATTAAAGGAGCTGTTTTGCCTGCTTAATATTAGCCAATATGTCAACATTATACCATCGGCGTTTCAAAACCTAAATCAATCATTGCTAAGTGCTTCAATCATCCAAATGTAAGGACTCGATCACGATCGAAAGCCGGATACGTATCTGATATGTTGGAAATATTATAGTAATCATATACGGCTACGAGCTTAATATAGTAAATTTGCAAATATTGAAATCGAGTATAATAATAAATTCAAGTTTAAAAACAACAAAGTTATTTTACTCGATAAATAAAACAAAATCGATACTGTTGTCAAAATAAGGTAATAAGGGAATAATGCTATAACTTTATGACGCGTTAAATAAGAAATAACAGCATCATCTCGGTATTAAGTTATAAAATGTATATGTGTATTGAAGCTAAGTGTCCCCATAAAGCGATACTGGGTATATATAAAGTTCTCAAAGATTGACCGCACACTGCTCGGTGGCTAACACCCACGGAATTTAAATTCGGTAGCTCTGAACGTTGAAGCGTAAACATTTCGCGTGGAATCACTTACAGTGTTTAATTTATTGCTCACTTTATTGCTGGTGGTTTCTTTTTTTTTTATTTTGTTTGTCGATTTCTAAGGTTTTGATATCTTTTTTTATATTCAGGTGCAGTGACATTTTAAATGACTATGCTTACATCAAACTTTGCTTTATATTTATATATGGTTATCACAAAAATATAAAATTAATATTAAATATTAATGTAGACATTACCGACAACCTAATAGCGTTTCATGCAACTCAAGTTTATTTTTTGTTAACTAATTGAACAAATGAAAAAAAAGGGTTAAAAATCAATCGACTTGTTGTACTGTTTCCATCAAAACTGTCAGCATGCTACAGCGGCGCTTTACATCACGTATCTTTGATGATTATCGCATTAAGCGAGTAAGAAGCTAAAAACAAAACCTTTGGAGTGCCGTCAGTACAGTGGGCAACGAAAGTTACAACTTATATTGTAGAAATTTCTGTGACCAATGCGGTACAGATAATTTGTGTAATTCTTAGCCGTGTCGCCATGTGTACCTTAGCATGATTTAGTTGCCCTCATTACTGACAGATGGCGGCGTAATGACGATTGATTTACGATACCGCAACATTTAATCGTTGCGTAATCGAATATTGATCGTATATTGTCTATACTGTTCGTACTAACTTATGGATGAAAGCTCTAGAGTGTAAAGGTGTATTTATAATATCATATTATAAAATTATTAAATAGTTTTTAATCAAAAAACTAATATTAATTAAGAGCCAAATAACCCATTAGTAATAAGTATTTAAGTATTAGTAGATTCTTTTGTCTGGCTTTTTGTTATTATTATTGCTTATTAATTTTATAACGAATATCAATGACAAAGTAGAACTAAAAGCTCTTCTTTACTAGCAATAAAGTAACATATATAAACATTATAAAATACAAATATATTTATGACATATAAGCCAAGCGAAGATAAATGCTATCAATAACACGCGTTTTGACCGCTACCGATGCTTTTTACGATATCTTGAACGCTTCGGTTTTTTCTCTTATTTATATTTCATTTATCCTTATGAATGTCTAAATCCGAGGCATGTTTATCGCTCAGACGGTAACGGCGTCGGTCTCGGCCGGGGGTGATAAAACTCTTATTTTGTCAGGGACTTTTGGCAGCGACATCATTTTATCGCCGATTTTTTCACTGGCCAACGATCATTTGCATTATCGTGTCGTTTCTGCGAAACTGTGATTTCGAAATGGAAAATAAATCTTTTTTCAGCTAAACGTGAGATAAGAAATGGCTTATTTTTATTGTCGTCTGTTTACCTAAAATGTTCTTAAATAATATACATATTTTTGAATATTGTGAGTCATAAATAACTGCCACTTTTATTTTCCCCTGTGACATATGATAATAGCGCTTTAATTTAAAGTTTTAAAATGACTATAATGTACAATAATAAGTGTTAAGTATTAAAATCGTCTAAATCTACACACTAATTACCATAAGCACAATATTTCGGCACGGGCCAAACTAAAAGTAGATAATTATTTTAAGTGTCAATAAATAATAAAGATGGCCGCGCGCCGCTGAGTGCTCGTCCATCTCTCTTATCTCAATTCTTAATGCGCCTCTTTGCTGGTCATTCTTTTTTCCAGTTTTATTTCCTTTTTTTCCCACGTCAACTGTCGGGGAGTTTAAATTTTATGTTGACACCGCGGAGGTTTTATGTTTTAATATCGTCTTAAAATCCAATTCGTTTGAAGAGAATCTATAATTTAAGTAGATTATGTCGACACTTCGTTTACAATGTTATCTAGTTTATTACTTTGCGATTTTTTTTAGCTGCACGCTGTATTCTGCACCAAGCAACGTAGACACACGGAGTTTTCCACTCCAGGAAATTGAATTTTTCATTTCCTGGGTTTGGTAACAAGGCAAAGCGCGGCGTTGAGTTCCGCCACTCAGCAAGCAAAGCCTCCATTCGGCGGAAAGTGGGGGGACGGAGTGTCTTAACACTAGGTTCCCTCTGCCTACCCTGGTATGTGCGCGATACAACGTAAAGCTATATATGTATGTATGTTCATTTCCTGGAGTGGGTATCGAAACCATAACCTGTCGCGTTTACAGTCGCACGCTTGTGCCTCTGGCAAGCCTCAATACTTTGCGATGAATAGCATAATTCCCTCTTCTGTTATAAAAATAAAAATGTAATTAAATAGTTTTAAACGGCCTAAATTATAAACAGTTTAAGGTAGTTTCGTAAGTAGTGGCTATAAATCAAAAGTGCAAGAATAATATTTTGTTGCATTTCCGAACGAGACGGACCATCGATCACGACGCGTTCCTAGTTTGAATAAATTTATGTAACGTAATTGCGGTGTAGTGTGCGTGCGACTTGCGACTCGCGACTCGCGACCACTGAGCTTCCATTACCTAAAGTTATGACTAAACTGCTTTAATGTCGATGACAACATTATTCTTAAAATTAAGACTGTTTTCACTATGATAATTTCCATTTTAATAAAAAAATCTATATAACATAAAAATTAATAAATAGAATACATCACTAAAGGCATGAAGTTGAAATAGTAAAAGCACCCACATATTTGTAATTGATTGAAAAGATAATAACGCTAGTACCTACATAGATCTTCTCTCAAGATCAAAGATCTAACATTCTGTCGAAACATTCCTTCTTAATAATAATGAATTAATAATTCCTTAAGAATTATAAATCATTAGACCCACAGTTGGAACGTAACTATCCTGTCTTTATAATTACCTTTATTTATTTCAATCTAAAATGTCTTAATCAGCAAGTTTTGTCAACCTTCGTGATGTAGGTAGGTATCTCGTATAATGATGTAAATAGCTTTTTGCGAATCAAAGCCAAGGCCGGGTTAAGTTCACGTTGCGGTTAGCTTCGCTACTCTGCGTCAAATTAGTATAATCTTCCCACAAACCAAGGCTTTAGTGTCCATACTTATTTTTCGTTTTTATAACATATAAGCACAAATAAGTTTAGTTTATTGTTATTTATTTATCTTCACAATCCCACTCTCCTGCAAATAGCGGGGTAGGAAGAGAGAAGATCATATGCTAAAACAATCCGATATCCACTTTCCATCAAGTTTAAGAATTCAATAAAATTTTGTAATTTTACTTATGTTACTCTATCTTAACATCGATCATAATTTTTTTTTTTCCTAGAATGGCCATCGGCACATCAAAGACTAATCTTTCCTCACGATATGCCCAGAGCAGGAGGATCCAAAATTAAACTGTATACATGCATATTCAATACGTTTTAGTAATAACGTACATAACACTTCAACGCACTAATCTGTCGTCTGCGCCCCTGTCATTAGACGCGTGGCGCCACCGCTATATCTGCTGTGATTCTCTTACGAAATACTGCATTACTCGGATATTTTAGTACGACGTATTAAGCACACATTTTAAACTAGTGAAGACACAAGTGAAAGCCCGCACTTAGTATCTTCAAATTATAGTTTCTGGTACATAAATGTGACAGAATTCGTTCTATCTATCCACCCGCAAGGCAGACATGACATCGAAATTTTGCATTGAATAATAAACATACTCGTATGCTCAGAAGTACTCTTTATGTAGGCTGTTTCTTTTGGTTATTATAATATATTTTTGGAAAAAATAATATATTCATTTTCATGACCACGGTACTTAAACGTAATCCGAAACCGTATCAAAGTCAAAGTCAAAACATCTGAAACCATTAGACTTAAATACTATCATTTGAAAAAAAAAATGTATTGTTCTAATCACAATTTTCAGACTGCATATTTTAAAAATTTTATTGGGACTTGAAGCCCCCATCTATCGAGCAACTTAATCAAAACTATAACATTATAGCGGCAAATAATTTTTGCACGTCAACCCGGAAAATATAGAGTCCATTGTCTCATGTAAACTAGTATTAGTTTCCCACAGGCAAAATGGAGCATAAAGTCGCTTAGTGGCTTTATTTGGAGGACGAGATGTTACGATTTACGAGACGCAATCCGTGACATCGATAATAACTCCTTGCGCCCTGACCCCCTTGCGGTACGCTCGAGCCGGCAAGTGTTAACTCGACACGTATCTCTTGATTTTTAGGTTGAAATATATTAATCGAAATTTGATAAAGAAATATTTTACTTCTAAAGGTTGTGGGAAAAGGAAATGAAAAAAATGATAAAAAAAAATACATTTTTTGTATTTACTCACCTCTCCCGTATTTTATGTTATTAGCAGAGTTATTAATATTCCACCAGTTTTTGCTGAGTACCAAAGTCAATATCACACTTTGTCTAACCAACCAATATATACCAGGTTATGCATATCAGAAACGTAACCTTTCTGCTAACATGTAATTAACCAAACAAATATTTCATAATTATATTTTTTTTCTTTTCAACTTCACGTTGTAACCCGCATATAGCAGGGTAGACAGAGGGAACCTAGTATTAAGACACTCCGTTCCCCACTTTCGGCCAAATTGAGGCATTGCGTGCTGAGTGGCGGAACTCAACGCCGCGCTTTGCTTTGTTACCAAACCAAGGAAATGAAAAATTCCATTTCCTGGAGTGAGAATAATTATATCACAATAATTGATAATATATTTATGATAAAAATATTTCATACAGAATAAGTAATAATTTATTTATGCCTCCGAGTGCCCCGCGCCATCAAGCACGTACCCAGTCGGCAGGTGTGTATTGTATAATGCCCGTCTGTTGATCTTACACATTTAACAACCGATATGACGCATTGTAGCATCTCAGATGCGGATAATTATAACTTTATACTGTACTCGTGGATTTATTTTTATTATATTTTTCACGTTCTTTCCTCAACGTTAACAAGAAGTGACTCGAGTGTATTTAAGTAAAGATATTATTGACTTTTTTTTAATATTGGCTTTCATATTTAAGTTAAGCTGGATTTGTACCAGTCTTTTTTACAAGAATTTTTTCTTTCTAATCAACCAAACGATCCGTTCAAAGCTTTACTTGTAAGCATATTGTGTAGGAAGAATTTTACGGGCTTTACTATCCATAATTATATGAATGTTAGGAATAATTGGCGATATTTTTAATCTTTTAAATATTTTCCTATAATAAAATCTTATATTGTTCTAGAGTTCAGAAAACCCGGTAGAAGAAAAGCCTACCAGTGATAAAAGCTACGTAGTAGGTGCATGGCCGCCCACCACGCCGGGACACACCGGCTACCTCACTGTAGCAACGCTGCCTCCGCTGTTTATACGAAGTTAGTTTTATATATCTAAGATTCATTAAACATGGTTAAAATGATTATCTCAATCAATTTATATATCTGTTAATTTAAAAAAAACTATTTTTTTTAATTGGTTGTTTACGTAAAGTAAGTTTTGACGCCTGTCGTGGCGCAGAAGCACAAGCGTGCGACTGTAAACGCGACAGGTTGTGGGTTCGATTCCCACTGCAGGAAATGTAAAATTTAGTATTTTCATTTCTTCGGTTTGGTAATAAGGCAAAGCGCGGCGTTGAGTTTCGCCACTCAACACGCAATGCCTCAATTTGGCGAAAAGTGGGGAACGGAAATGTTGAAAGAGAATGGAGTGTCTTAACACTAGGTTCTCTGGTTCCCTCTGCCTACCCTGCTATTGCGGGGCAGCGTGAAGTTAAAAAAAAAATGTTTGGAATTGATTTTTAAATAAATTAAACAATACGTTATACTATTTTTGATTTTTTTTATATTTTACAGAAACCTCTGACGGGAATAAATCAGAGACTCCTAAGGATGACGAGGAAAAAGATAGTTCTCCAAACGCAGATAATAATGAATGACATATGATGTGTTAAAATATTTGTAAAAATATAAATAAATGAATGAATTAATAAAAACACGCATTATTTAATGTATACTTTATTGATAAAATCTCTTACAACTAATTATATTTAAAACTACATAAATGTAGACAGTTACGGAACTTTTACGCCATATTTAGTGTCGGCAGTGGAAGTAACCTATAAATGTTGGCATTTCATTAATTAATCATTATTCTATCACAACAATATTCGTCCTATTAGTATATTTATGTACGTTTAAAACTCCAAGTACATTTTTTTACACAACCAATTCAATCTTTTGACTTTTAAAAAATATATTTTAATACCTTTATCATTTTTAAAGTATGTATTTAAAAATTAAAACAATAATTTTTAAGTCTAAAACAAGTTTCAAAGTCAAAAAGACGAATTTATTGTGTAAAAAAATAAGTTGAAAATTCAAAACCTATATATATTTCATTTATTAGTATACGTCGCTTCATAAAATGAATGCTATGCACTCTTCAATTCTCTAAAGAACACAGGACATTATATAATTTTATAGTAAAATAAATCTGATAATAATGTATATATAATAATATTTCCAATAAATGTTAGATATTATAGTCTATTAATGTTGTATATATTCCAAGAGATACTAAATTCTAAAGTTAATAATAAAATTAAAACTAAAAAAGAGTTAAAATAATTAATCATAATGCAAAAGTTATAATATTCATATAATTTTAAATATTGCTCTAGTGTACCTTTATTTTGTATTTAAAATTACAATTCAAGAACTGTATACTGTAGAGTAACACATCATAATTTATTAGTATCATTGTATAAGCCTCATTGTTACACCTGGAATGTTATTCTATAACCAAAGAAACAAAATCAAAAATAGTAATGGAAAGGCAAATATATATCAAATTATTTCACCTAAATTTATGTTACAGTGATCTGTTAAATTATTTAAATTTTTAAATTACACTATCTTTTAAAACTATGCCAAATACTTTTTAATTTATTAAATATATAGACTAGGATACCGAAATTCTTTTTGACTTACCATTATTTTAATTGACCGTAATCGTTCAATTCGATACAAAACATTATTACAATACATGCAGACATACAAACTTATTGGGTACTTAACTGAAAAGAATAAAAAATAAAAGAATTATAACATAAAATTAAAATTACAAGTACTTAATAAAAAAATAAAATTCATAAAAATATAGTATAAAGTAACTAAAGATGAAAAAAGTGAAATACCAATTTAAAATTTTATAAATTTGAGATTATTGCTCCATTTAATTTGATATAAATTTTTCAATTTTCTATAAACTCAATAAAGATATTTTTACTTAGCTAAATTTATTTTCAGTAACAAACTCACTTATATATAATTATTCTATAATTAAACATAAATGGATGAAGGACAGTTGGAATGAATTATATATTTTAAAATTCAATATTCGAAAATAATGAAATCAACTTTTGCATTAAAATTGTAGAGACTTTAAAAGACTTATTTTTTTTTATCATTCTTATTTATTCTTAGTATTTCTTATTTAAAAGACAAACTTTTGCTTATTTTGCTTAAAAAGCATTATTATTTTTATGCATTTATAAAATATATTTATGCATATAAAATGCAAAAATCTGAATAAGCGACATAACATCTACATCCATGCTTTCAATTAAACTCAACGTAAAAAGTACAGCAGTCGACGCTGAAATAGTCTATTTTTTAAAACTGATCTTATAAAAAAAATCAATATGAAATACTTCATATATTTAATAACTTTATTTTATAACTTTTACTAGCCAATATTATCGCAAATTTCATCCAAATTATGTAAAAAAAAAAAATTAAAGATCATTTTCCATTGACTACTTAATTTTAATCGGATCAAAAAAATCAAAAAAAATATATAATTAACCGACTTCAAAGAAAAAGAACGGTTTCTCAAATCGACTGTATTTTTATGTGTATATTATCGCATAACTTTTTATCGGGTATACCAATATAGATGTCTTTTTTATGTGATCACTCTTACGCTTCTGTTATGGTCCCATATAAATTTAGTTAAGATCTGACGAGTCGTTTTTGTGCTATTCGTAATAATTTTACTTCTTAGTTCCTTTTTTTTGAAGTCGGTATTTTTTTTATTTAAATTTTATTTATATACCAGTATTTACCTGAAATCGCTGAAGTCAGTCTTCAGTTGTATAGTAGGTTTGGGAGTGCGGGTCTCAAAGGAGGGACGCGAGGGTGGAGCCCTGCGTAGGGCTCTACTCGCTTGATTGGCTTTTACTGCATTCTCCAATTTATTCCTTAATTCTGATGATTGTTGCATCATTGTCTTGAATTCCTGGAAATGTTAAATTATATTATGTTATTTATAAGAAAGCTACTGTTATATATATTTTATTCAAGCAAAACTTTTTTGTATTTTCTAATTAATTTAAAAGATTGTATTTAGCTTTCGTTCTATACTAATCCAACTCATTTTTTTAGACTTATAATAAAATGACATCATAATAAGTAATGTATGTAAAGTGAATGTCCCCTTGGAGTTGTATGTAACTTTATACAAAATTGTATATAAAAAACATACATAGTATATGTAATATTACAATAATCAAATAAGTATATATATATTAAAACATTACCTGTGGATATTTAGGTCCGATCTTCACAAGCCAGTTGAGCGCAAAGTCATGGAGCGAGCGAACATGCGGCGCCGCGCGGGCTAACTCCTCACCCTCACGCAAATACGAGATTACTATTGGCACAAGAATCCAGAGCATTTGTATACCTGATGGAGGAGAATATTTTATTAATTTAAATGTTTAGTTATTTAGGTCGTTTTTATATTCTAATGTTACATAATTGTTTATGTTACCTTTGTGAGGATCCTCTATAGGACAGAAAAAAATTATGTTATTATACTATTTTTATAATCCCTATTAATCTTTATAAATTAAAATCATATTTATATGTATAAGAGAATACTAAATTCTATAGCAATTTGCGTTTTGATATGTGTAGTGTAAGCTCTCTATTTAGGTAAAGTGACTGCATACATAAAGTAGCTGACGAAGGTTAAAAATAAAGAGCTGGAAACTAAACTCATTGGTGTACCATTGTAACAATTTATGTTCAGTTATGGATGCAAAAAAATTGTGCCTCCTGCGTCATGACAGGCGTCTAATTGATTAATTAAAGATTATGTTGTTTTTGACTATTCCATTTATAAAACGTAAATAAATTTATAAAATGGAAAATGTAGTGTTAGAACACTCTGTTCTCTTTTAACATTTATGTTCCTCACATTTCGCCGAATCGAGGCATTGCGTGCTGAGTGGCGGAACTTAACGTCGCGCTTAATTTAGAAAAATAGAGTTGAGGAAAAAAAAGGAAGTGTATTAGTATGGTATACTAACGTGCGGCATCAGGTGCTGCATCCACCAGGTCGTCGAGCGCGGTGACGGCGGCGACGGCGGCGCGCGCGTGCGCCGCGTCCGCCACGTGCCGCGCCGCCGCCGCGCGCGCCACCACCCGCGCCGCCAGCGCGCGCGCCCACCACGACACGCCACCGCCGCCGCGCGACCACACGGAGCGCAGCACGCTGCAGTATTGCGCGAACGTCTGTGACAACGGAGAGATGTACTCTAATAAAATTTATATTTACATATTTTTTCCATTACAGGCCCGGCGACAGAAACATATTACAAATACCTTTTCACTTTCATACCTGTGTTTGGTTTACATTGAAAACTAACAAATCACTAAACGTACTAAACCTCACGTCATGCGCGCCTAGAAATATCACTACTATAGACGAGAGGCTCGCGTCACACAATGTAACGAACAGTAGCAAACCAAGAATTAAAACATATTAACAGGACAAGAAATAGTAATAGTAGCACCCACGAACAAACGCATAAAATTAAAAACTACTAAAATAATATTTAACGCCTGTCGTAGCGCAGAGGCACAAGCGTGCGACTGTAAACTGACAAGTTGTGGGTTCGATTCCCACTCCAGGAAATGTAAAATTTAGTATTTTCATTTCTTGAGTTTGGTAACAAGGCAAAGCGCGGCGTTGAGTCCCGCCACTCAACATGCAATATCTCAATTCGACAGAAAGTGGGGAACGGAATTGTTGAAAGAGAATAGAATGTCTTAACACTGGGTTCTCTGGTTCTCTCTGCCTACCCTGCTATACACGGGATACAGCGTGAAGTTAAAAAATAAATAAATAATATTTAATCTCACATATTACATTATAATTGCGATTCTAAATGATAAACGATACCTCATTGTCCCTTGTATCCAAGCACTGTCGGAAGTGATTAATACAGGGGTAATGCAAAGGCGGCGCGGGCGCAGCGCGACCCAGTATGCAGGCCATCGCCCGCGCTCCCGTCACGCCGTCTATACGCTGATCTGCGTCTTCTGTTATAAAAATAATATATCAATAATAACAATCTATTTATTTTTTATTAAACTAAGGTTTATTAAATCCAGAGGACATTGTGGCATAGTTGGACAGTGTCTTACTGTAAAAGCGATTGTTGTGGGTTTGATACCCACTCGGGAGAAATAATTATACTTAAATTATTGCAATTTCCCCGTCCTGGTGAATTTTAATACAAAGCTTGGTATTAAAATTCATCAAGCAACACAGAATGTCCCATTTTTTCTTGAAACAACGAAGAAGGCAGTTCTACTAGGTCTTTCGATTAAAAATGCATGAAACACTAACCAGTCTTAACCCGATCAACAAGCGTAGCGAGCGTAGCCTGCAGTAACACGGCGTGTTTAGCACGCGTGTCCTGTTGCACGCGTGCGGCACCGCACTCGGCCGCCGCGTGCAACAGTTGCACGCCGGCATCCGCTAGCGTGTTAGCGCCGCGGCTTTCACGCAGAACCTCTGTTGCCAGGTAGAGGATTGTTGGCAGTACTGATAACGCACCTGGAATGACAGAAATTTAGGAACAACATAAGACAATAGGAACAACTTAATAAGATTTTTCTGTGAATGTTAAATATGTATGTATATATGTTATTTCACAAATATTCTATTACATTTTCAAACGCGAATCTTTCCAAATTTAATTGGATGGTTGCTAATTTTTTAATTTAGACATTTATTTAATTTCGTTAGTAAATTACAGCGTAGAGTTCGCAACGCAATCTTTTAAACGGGCCGTAAATAAGCATCTTATTATAAATAAATAAAAAGAAACAAATAATAACAAATAAAATAAATCACCTTGTGGGCTAGTCAATGTGGTCAACTGTGACATGGAGGCCAAACTCTTAATCAACAATGTATCTCCATGTACTCCCAGACCCTTCCTCACTCCAATCACCCCCACTCTGCCCTCTTGCTTCAGAGGGCTAAGTGCTGGTAGCCTTCTAACCAGCAAACAAATGCATACTTCTAGACAAGCAAAGACTAGGGACTTCCCCGGAGGTAAGTCCCCAGTCGGCCCTCCTTCGCCTAAAGTGTGGACAACTTCTAATACGGATTGTGGTATGTTTTCCGGTGTCTCATTTGGCGCTAATTCTGAAATATAATAAAAAATATTATAAATTTATCGAATAAACTATTAATATGCAGTATTTAATAATCATCGCGGCGCTTTTGAGAAAAATCTGACTGTATCTAAAGTTGGTAAGTTCAATTTGTTCTCGAGAGACTGTTTAAATGAATTTTCCTTTTAAGAATTTATATAATTATTGCGCGGAGTTGAATTCCGGGACTTACAAATGAACACGAAATGTCTCCAACATGTCTCCAACTTTGGCGCAAAGTGGAATACTTTTTTTAGTCTTTAGACTCTTTCTGACTACCCAAAAAAAAAATAAGCAATATACCTGCAATCTTATCTTGTATAGCAGCACGTAACTGATCTCGGGCTGCTAACACCACTAGGTGTAAAACATCTGACGCCAACAGCAATGCTTCTATGCTGTCTTGAGTGAGACCAGTGCGGTGTATTATCTGACATAATTCTATTGCCAGGGCTCTGAAAAACATTTTTGACTATTAGTATTTCCTTTATTTACTATCTATAATGAAATTCAATAAAAATAAATTAACTAAGGAAACAAAATGCGTTTTATTTATTATATTTACGAATTTTATTTATTTGTCTTTCTTTATCTTTGAACTTATGTCTAATTTATAGCTTGAGTAGACAATACATTAATCAAGGTAATTTACAACGAAAAACATTATCAATATAGTTTTTTGGGATGTGACTGCATACTATGATTCAAAATATTTTTTTTATTATACTCGCCTATTTAGACAATTTATGTAAAGTACGTGTTTACACATACTCTTCATTTTCTCTTGATGTAAATATATAAAAAGCAACAGAAAAAAATAACGGAATATTTTTTTCTTTACTTTATTACTTTTGTTTCTGTTTATTTTATAAAAATAAAAATATTTAAATTACTGCTGTAATATATTATATATAATTTATACCTGTCTTTTAGTAATCTCGCTCTGTTTTCAGGAGCATCGAGTAGAGTGACTAGAGACAGCAATACTGATATTGTGTTCTCAACACTCATGTCACGTTGAGCACACAACGCCTCCATACATATGCCTGAAATATTATTCATCAAATAATATATTTTTTAATAACTACATAAATTGAACGGAATGTCTTAACACTAGGTTCCCTCTGCCTACCCTGCTATATGCGGGATACAGCGTGAAGCTATGTATGTATGTACATAAATAGATAAAGAAGTAAAATATAACGAAGAATTTTGAACTTAAGCGATCTAAATATTATAGAAAAAAAATCACTTGTATTAATAAAGTTTACGTTGTGACGACAATCACGATTATTTTATATATACAAAATATATCTTACCAAAAAGTAGATGAAACTTTTCGTCAATAGGTTCAAAGAATTCAAAGTTTCCATTCTCGGTCTTGTTAACTCTGTTGTCTACATTGTTGTCTAGTTCTTCTGAAAATAGAAGTATAAATGAATATACAGTTTACTATACTCTAATAACAATAGAGCCAATTTTAAATAAACTGTTTTAAATCGCATTTCACTTTACGTTAAGGCGATCGTGACCCAATAGAACAGGGTCTGAATGTACACGCATTGGTTGTGCGTCAAATCCACAGTCGAAGCAATGTTTATAATTGCGTTATTTTCATACCTTCCGCTCTGATAAGAAAAAACACGACAGTTTCAGCACTCAACACGCAAAGTCTCAATTTATGACGCAGAGTGAAGAACGGAGTATTCTGACATTAAGTTCTCTCCGGGTACCTTACTTAATCAATATCAAAATTAAAATATTCTTTACTTATTATTATTAATTATTGCGTGCCAGTTGAACAAATAATTATTTATGCAAATAGGCTATTAGAAGCGTTTTCGAATATATAAATCATTAACCATCTGTAACCATCCTTTCCCCAAAATGTGGTGGTTCCGATAGCGGATTACTACATTGTCATCCCCTTCCATCTGTACCCTCTAGGTCGGCAACGCATCTACAACGTCTCTGGTGCTGTAGATGTTCATGGGCGAAGGTAACCACTTACCATTAGGTTATCCATCAGCTCGTTCGTCATCCGTTATTCATAAAAAGATTAAAAAGATAAATACCCACCATTCTGGAGCAGTCCCTTATCGTGCGCTATGGTGGCATTGTACCGTAGCGCGGCGGCGTACAGCAGCGAGGGCCAGGCGCGTGCGTAGTGCGCGCGCGACGCCTCCGCCGTCTCCGCGGAGTAGAACGCGCCGCCGCCGTGCGGGAGTTGCGATGCGAACTCTTAAATAATTACAACCAAATTATACTTCAATTGTATTAAAGTTGTATAATAAGTAGCGTGTAAAAGAACTATGAACACGGAAAAAGAAAAAATATACAAATTATTATCTTTTCTGTGACACCTGTACTACCTTATGATAAAAATAAATTAATTCAATATATACTATCGTGATTAAAAATTTTTTAACCCCTTATTTACGAAAATTGATAATAAATTTGCCATTACACACTAGTTTATATGACGAAATGTAAAAATAGTTTTCTTAATAATGCAATTGAAGAAGTTAAAAAAGTTATAAATATATATACGTGTTTGATACACTCTTTAAAAAACGCGTATTTTATGTATCAATGGGGCTAAAAATAATAGTAAGTACTTACCGGGAGGCAAACTCAACAAAGCATGGTCTTTCAACGCAGCCAACCAATTCTCTCCTAAGCTCTCCAACTCGGGCTCTACTAGTTTCAACAGACTTTCTCCTTTAGATTCAAACTCCCCATATTCATCGTCTTCGGGTGTTTCATTGTTAGCGTTATCTATTTGATTGCTATTTTGAAGTAGTTGATTCCGCCATTTAGCTATTTCTGCTCGATTGTTCACTGGTTTTGTATCGAGTTGCTTTACGTAACTGCCTGGAGCGCTGTCGTTGCTCACCATTGCGACAATGTAAACCTAAAAAATTACAATTATACTCATGACAAATAAAAATTTTATGTGTAAAAAAGCTCATTTAAATTGTATGTTTATAATGGGACACGCCGCACTGATGTTTATGATTTGTTTTTTTTTTATTTTTGGCTGAAACCGCACTCAATAATGTGAATGGCGATAACGAAGACTTTCCATATAAAATTATAAAAATCAGCTTCACGCTTTATACCGCATAACAAACAGAACCTAGTGTCAAGACACTCCGTTCGCTATGTTCCATCCAAATTACAATTACTACAATATTTTGTGTTAAGTAGCGGAACTCAACGCTGTCTTTTAAATAAAACTATAAAGCAATAATAATATTAATAATAACAATACATACCTCAGCCCATGCTTTCAAAATGGACAGTTTCTCTAACGTCGCCATGCTCTCGTTGTAAATGAGTGTTGTATTGCCCTTCTTGTTTAGCTTATCTAAACTAGATACCAGCAACTGATGGACACTAAAAAGAATATATTTAAATTAAAATGCTTTAATTCAAAATAACAAAGCACTTAAACAAGTTATAATATTTTATTGTTCTAATATTATCAAACATAAAAAGAAACATATTTAACGGCTCAGCTTTGTATTATTAAAAATACATTGTTAGAAATCATAATCAATGACGAGGACATAGAGACGATCGAGATTACCCTCTTTAGCCGTCGACTATCAACTAGGAAGCATAGCTGACTTTATTCTGTCCGATTTTCAATTTTAATTTTTAATTGATAGTGAAGTTATTATACCATTGTAACTTAATATTTTTCGTAATTTCTAAGAATATTAATATTATAATAATTATTAAAAATTCATCATTATACTATTACAAAAATAATAAACAGGTCAACCATCTTTTATAAATAGTGATACGAAATGTAATATAACAAGTTAGATGTATCCACCGTCTCAGATCGTTGATGTCCCTGGCGACGCCGCAGCCGATCCACGCCGAGCACACGTCGCAGGCGGCCGCCGTCACGTGCGACGGCGTGTCGCCCGCGAACGCGGGGCGCACCGCCGCACCCACCTGTAAAAATTAAAAAAAATAATAATATTACCGACTTCGTAAAAGGAGGAGGTTATCAATTTTTGTCTTAACTTTGGATAGGGACTAAGTATTGTTACTTTTTTTTTTTTTTTATGGATACCGGATGGCAAACGAGCAGAAGGACCGCCTGATGGTAAGTGGTTACCTTCGCCCATGAACATCTACAACACAAAAGATGTACTAGATGCGTTGCCAACCTAGAGGATACAGATGGAAAGGGAGGACAATGTAGTAGTCCGCTATCGGAACCACCACATTTTGGGGAAAGGATGGGTGGGAAAGGGGAAAACCTGGCTTACATGCCATCGAACCGGAACACATCATAAGATATTTGGCGGTTCGTCTTTGACATGATAGTGGTCGCGAGCCAGACGGAGGACGAACCTCCTACCACCAAACAAATTTAAAAAAAATTACTTGTATTAAAATAATTAAAAAGGTGTCATGTGGTGCTATATACTGAAGGAGTGTATGTTGTACATAGATATACTATGAATTGTTCTAATTTCAAATTACAATAAAAATGACAGTCTGTTGAAAGCTTCCATAGTGTTTTATTAGTGAGAGGTACAGAGAATGCAGAAGTCGGAGTGAGAGGGGGTTCGGAGAGTAAGAGAATGCGGGGAGTGAGAAGAGGCGGAGAGTGAGAGTATGACATACTGGTATTAGGAAATAATTTTTTGGAATATATAAAAAAAGTTTGGACATATTTTGCAACTATAGAATTATAGAAACGTCAATATATATGTAGATAGACATTTAAGTTTTTTGAAACGATTTTTTTTTTCAATTATATTTTTAATAACAAATATCAAAATAACAAATAGTCAAAATCGATAAAGATCATAATGTTAGGTCATTTCGTGGCAAAAATCATATTCATAATTTTTTTTATTAGGTCCGTATAATAGTAAAGGTGCAGCACCTGCGCCTGATACTGCTCCATGAGCAGGTGCCCGGGGAAGTCGGGCTCGGGCGCGCGCGCGTACCGCCGCACGACGCGCTGCAGCGTGCGCAGCCCGCACAGGCGCAGCGCGTCCCACTCGCCCGTCGCGCCCACGAACGCCATGCGCACCAGCTCCGACAGGTGCAGCGACAGGTAGTCCGCTGTGGACGGCAACTCCATCTTATTTGTTAAATATCCTTTTACATTATAGTATAAAAACCATTGCTGTTTACATCTTCTGTGGAGTGGATAGTTAAGACATCAAATTTGTCAGACACGATGGCTGAAAAATAGCTGTGTATTTCACTGGGTTTATCCGTATATATTTATTTCTCGTATTATATCCACCATACCTATTAAAAATTATTAAATATTTTCTCGATAATTAAGGTCATATAGGTAGGTGAACTTACCGTTAGGATCTGTTTTCAACTTCTCCTTAGCCTTAACAAGATCGAAATGAGCGTTGTCACCAGTCGCCTCACAAGCTCCCATTATCTTTTGAATACATTCCATTGCGAATACCTAGGACAGGACAAGTTCTTTTTTAAAAATTATGTAACATACGCAATAAACAAACAGCCAAGTATAAGTTGTGATTAAAAAAAAAGCTATTTTTTTTTCTCTAAACATGTAAAAATATGGCAGTACATAATATATTAATACTATTCTTTATACAACTTCAAAAGAACTTATGTACTTTTTGTCTATTTAAATATCCGTAAATAATTATTATTATCGGCGTTGAGTTCCGCCACTCAACACGCATTGCCTTAATTTGGCGGAAAGTGTGGAACGGAAATGTTGAAAGAGAATGGAGTGTCTTAACACTAGATTCTCTGGTTCCCTCTGCCTACCCTGCTGTATGCGAGATACATACAGCGTGAAGTTAAAAAAATATATATGAAAGGAATTGACGACAAGTATCTCTATTAATTCTCTGTAGTATATAATATTAAAAAAGATAAAATAAATCAAAAACATTTAAAGTATAGAATTTCTGATAAATTATCTTATAATTTATCGATATGTAAAACTTATAAATAACTTATAGAAACTATGTATATAGATTGTACGCAGTCATATAAGTCGAATTCTTAGTAAAATTGGAAAAAAATATATCAGAAAGAAATAAATAAAGAATGTAACAGTTAGCAAAAGGATACAAACGATATATCCATATTAAACATAATAAACAAAACAAAGATATCGTATGTACATACTCGAGTAGGCCATCTCGGTTGTATAGCGGGGTGTGTAGACTGCTCGCTCTCAGCGTGGAACTCCGCTTGGTCGTCATCGCCTTCCGCTTCGAAATCAATGTCTGCGTTGTTACTGTCTTCTGTAATATATAAAACCAATAAGTAAATATCAAACAATAAAAAACTCATACTTATTATTTTTTTTAATTGTGTCAAAACCGAATGTAAATATACACAAGGATGCATGTGTACAATATACACACACACAAGCAAAATTGTAATAATCAGAAAACTAGCCTACGTGAAAATGAGACAGGGGGGAATAGTTTAAGAATTATTATTTTTATATTTTTCTACCAAACTTTATTATTCTATATCATAATTTGAAATATTATATAGCATATATTTCATATTTATCATATATTACATTCTATTCAGTTTCCATATTTCCACTTTGAATAAATGAATTTGTAATATGTCTGTTATCTCATAGTCTCACCCACTCATCTCCTACACATATTTGTCAAACGTGACGCATTTTCGTTACACTATATTTCAACATAAATTAAACCTCACCCAATCTAACAGTAAGCACTTTCTTAGCGAGCACCAGCCAGTCCCTCACAGATCTGTTCGCGGCCGCCGCTAGCAGGCAGCACGTCAGAGTGTCACGAGCGTGGGACAACGCAGTATCATCACGCTCCATGTCTAAGTACGCGAAAAGTGCACCTGGGAGACCTGTGTCTGTTATTGTTACACCTGCAATGGAAATTTAGTGTTTTTTTTATATGACTAAGTAATAATGTTAAATTAATTGTCTTGACGTATATTATTTGAAACTGACAAGGGTCGAATAACCGAACCGAAAAGGAACCAAATGTAAGCATGGTAAATCTATTGTAAGCAAATGTACAGTCTCCATTACATATATTATTTAAAATAAATTCATATTTTCATATAGGACATATTTTTTTTGTCAAATTAAAATATATAAGAATTAGGTAAAACTAAAACTTGAATAATGAAATGTATTATTTGTCTATTTATTATTTGCTTGTAATTCCAATGTTCTGTGTATAATTTGCGAAAAGAATCAAATCATGTATGTATATATTATAAGTTGAAGTTGAACTTAATAAAATATAACGCAAAACAACAACATACCGCAATACGGTTTAGGTGGAACGTGATCTTTAGCAAGCAACGCGTATTTGCACACATCAGCCGCATCCTTCTGCGACAACTGTCGGAGACAACACAACGCGGCGCGACGCACTGATAACTCTGGACTGGAGAGATCGCGCTGGAAAATTATAATAAGTAAAATGTTAATTCAGTGCTGTAATAAAGGTGGCAATAACCAGCTAATGCAATATTAATAATTATATATATTTGAAATTGTAATGTATTTCGTAAAGTATCATTTCAATATAGTTTATTTTTATCGATATTTTAATCTATGTTAATTTAATTTTAAAAAAATATGACAGAGAGACAAACACGGGAGTGTTTGTTAGTAAAAGATGAACTTTGCCGCTTTTTGTTATTAGACCAAATTTTTAAATAACATAAAAAATATTATTTGAAATTTTATACAAAAATTCTTTCAGAGAGAGATGGATGGAAGAAACTGAAAATCAACAAGTATATTATATCACGTTCAAGTGCTTAAGTGTAAAATTTATACCCTATCATTGCAAAACTTATATAATTTAACATCGGACGAGAAATTGAAAATAGCAAGTAAAGACAGAAAAATTCAAAGAAAATATTTTAAGATATAATACATGGAAAACTAATACTAACACATAACTGCGGCACAAGTACATGTAAATTGATATGGTTCGGCGCAAACATATGCAGTTGCTGCAAACAGCCGGTGGCGTCTCCCGCGCCCGCGCCCAGCTCGCGAAGCGCCGCGCACGCACATATGAAACGTCCTACCGCGTTACAACCGCATGCTGAAAATAAGTATTAAATATTTATTCAATGAATTACTTGAAAAAGTTTTTTCTTGTGGTACAGTGGGTCAGCGTCTGACAGTTAACACGATTGACTGTGGGTTTGATGCAAACTGGGTGTAATGATTATAATTAAATTATTTTAATTTTTCCGCTTTAGTAATATATAGCGCTGCGTTATAAGCCACCACTTTACGCACAATGTCTCGAATTCGAACGGATTGACTAACAGAGTGTCTTGACACTTGGTTCTCTCTGTCTATACTGCTATGCAGAATTGAAGCATGAAGCCGATTGTTTTAAATACCTATTCTATATATACCCAATTCAATGCACAAATCGATTAAGTTATGACTAGAGTTATAGTCTAAAACATTCCTTACATTGCAACTCAGGGCCAACAACAGTGATAAGAGCAGCCAGTAACCTCCCAATACTGCGATGCAATTCATCCGAGCACGGCGGCGCGCTGAACAGTAACTTCAGTACAAGGTTCAGTGTGGACTCCACGTGGCCGCGGAACATCGGTCCGGATGCATCTACCAACACTGACAGAGCGTGTAGGGACCACACCTGGGAAATAATATTTAGGTATGCTACATCAATATAGGTAGTAGTATAAAGAACTTTTGTAATTTCCTAGATTTCCCAAAAAGTATAATCCATGTAATCGACGGTTCACATAACATTTATGTCTTATTGAGTAACAAGAATCTGCCATAAGAAAGGTATCAGATTTGAGTGTAGTGGTAGTTTTAATACTTATTTCTAACTTAGTACTATGAAAAATATTGACTACATTTCCTCTCCACACAATCTATGCTATTTCATAGTCCTAAATTTGCATAATTTTCGTAAACTGAGGTAAAAATTTTTCATCATATAATAATCTGAATTATTCCCTTTCTAAATACCTGAACTTCAATAGCAGCCGTATCTTGCGCAAGCGCTCTCAACACCGGCAACGCTGCAGCGCTTGAAGCAGCGCCGCGCGCGCGCTGCACAGCTCCCACGGCCGCTGCGGCCGCTGCGCGCACTGGACGGTTAGCCGAGCTACGCGCAAGCGCTATGACGCGGTCGCTCAGCGCTTGGCTTTCCGCTTCAGTGATACAGCTACAGAGCCGTCCTGCGCAGGACGCTGCCGCTGCGCGTACTATAGCGCTGTTTGCCGATAATCCGCCCTATTGAAAGAAATAGATTAAATAATTATTCTGCTTAATATTTGTGTATCATTTTTACTTAGGTTGATTATAATAATACTTAGAATTTTCCATTTCAAGACCATTGTGGTAGAGTGAGACTGCATCTGCCTGTAAACACGAGTATGGGTTCGATACCCAAAACCCCCTCAGGAAATAATTTAATTGTTTTCATTTCTTCGCTCTGGTAATATAAAAGGCGTCGTTAAGTGTTTATCACACAAGACGCTAAGTCGAATTCAAGAGGAAATGAAGAACTGGGTGTATCGACACAAGATCTTCTCTAAAAGAGAAGATCTTGTGTCTTGATCTTGTCTCCCTGCTATGTAAGATAAAAACGTGAATCTTAAACTTAGAATTTTTGTCTTAATTCAATTATTCATAATTAAAATAAAGTCATTAAATATAAAAAGCAACTTACAATAATGAGATCAGTAGCAATCGTTTTAACAGCATCCTGTCCTAAAGAAGTTTTCAATTCAGCAAGAGTGCGCAGCGCCAGTAACAGAGCCGTATATACATTTATTTGTATTGCTTCTTGACGTGTTCCTTTAGACATTTTGATGCATTCTACAAAATGCTCTAGCATCTGCTGCCTAAAAGAAGATATATATTTTTTTTTTTTTGCAATAGACAAATTTTGACTAAAATATTTTAAAATATGTATGTACCTTAGTTGACAGTGAATTTTAAAATATTTTTTTTAACATTTGTTGATTTTCATCATTGTAATTTATCTTATTATTTATTTACAGAAAGCCACAGTAGCGCAGTGGGACAGCGACTGGCTGTAAACACGACGAGTAGTGGGTTCGATTCCAACTCGGGGGAATGATTATATTTAAATTGTTTTCTTTTCTTTGCTCTGGTTGAGTTCCGCCATTCGACACACTTGAAAGCGGGCGCAAAGCGGTAAACGGAGTTTCTTCAAACTAGGTTCTTTCCGTCTACCCTATTATGCGGGATAAAAATACAAAAAAAATGTAATTTATTTAAAATCCAACAAACCTATGTTTATTAGCGGCCCTCGCAAATATATGCGGGAAGAGTACAACAGATGCGTCTATAACGGCCACGCCTAGCGGCTGCGCGCCCGCAGACTGGCGGTACAGGCAGCACGGGTCGTGCTCCAGCGCGCCCGACCCGCTCGCGCTTAGCGGGGATATTAGCTGGACAAATTATTTATATATTATTTATTTGCTTTTTTTTTTATATAACATCATCGGGAATTAAAGTGAACTAACGCGAAAAAAAGATATTTGTAGGAAGTCATCGTGTCGTATTACAAATTATTAGTTTCTTTGTTTAGCAACCTTGTAATATGTAAAATTTAGTAGATATGGAATAACATTATTTAAATAAAATAATTTATCTGTTAGTTTTTAAATAAAGATTGACAAATTAAAAAATTGAATTTAGAAGCGACACTTGTATATGTATTATTAGATGTAATAAATCAACAATAAATCCTAAAAATATAAAATATTTTTCACATTAATATTATATCAGAACTCCCATTTAATATTAATTTATCTAATCTATTAACAATACCAAGGGTATAATATAAGTATATTGATATATACCTGCTCTTCTATTTCAGCGTGATCAGTGTCGTATATCCATCCTTCTTCACCCAACAGTATAGTATCACGAGGATGCATCGCACTTCTTAGCATACCTGTTAATTCATATATACAATTATGTATAAAAAAATACCTTTTTTTTTTTTTTATACCACGACGGTGGCAACAAGGCACACGGCCCACCTGATGGTAAGTGGTTACCGTGGCCTATGGACGCTTGCAACACCAGAGGCATCACTTACGCGTTGCTGACCCTTCAAAAACCTATTTATTCCCCTTTTGAAGAACATTTTACATAATATAATTTGAAGAGGTCATAATGGCAAAAAGGAATAGTGTTTAACAATAAAAACTATGTTTGTGGGTTCGATCTCCATATGGAGTGATATTCAAAATATTGTCATTATCCCGTTCTAATAACAAAGCGGAATTGAGTTCTCACACTTTATATATTAATTAAATTTAGGTTCCTATCTATATGCAACTCAACTAATAATACCACTAAGACTAATATCAAAACAACCGCCTACCAGTAGCAACATTAGCGCCAGAGGGGTCAGAGCCCGCCAGCTCGGCGGCCAACAGGCGCAGTAGCGGCGCGGCGGGCGCGGACGCGGCGCCCAACGCCGCACACGCCTGGTACAGGCGGAGGCGCAGCAACGCCGCCGGCGCCTTGAGAGAACCGCCGTAGTTGCGTATCACTGTGCTTACGCTGTGTTCAAATGTGTTCATTTAAGTATGTCATTTTTTTAATAAATTTACTAAATATAAAAAAAATATTATCTTTTTTTATATTTAGTAAATTTATTACTTATTAGTCGGCGTTTAGCTATCGACGATTTTCGTACTGGATTGTTGTTGTTGTCGTTCTAGACAACAATTACGCGACGTCAACATTGTTGATTATTTGCCATTCATGTAGTGGGATTTATCTCGAGTGCTATTAACCCAATACTTAGCTAATACTATTCATAAATTTCAATAAATAATTCATATTTTTTTACTTACTTGGTGAGAACAGCAATAGCTCCCTCTATAGGCTGTGTAAGTCTTTTAGCAGTGTCCTCATTGTTAACTAAAGATGGACAATGTATGAGAAGGCTGTGAAGCGCAGATAAGGCCCCAGCTCGACCTTCTAATGTCACCTGTTAATTAAAAAATAACTTCAGTAAAAGTTATTTGTGAACCTGTATTAATGTATATAACAGACATTAAAGTTACCTAACGAAATATTGAACAAATACAAATACAAATACAAATATTCTTTATTGCACACAAATAAACAAATAACATAGAAGTAGTAATAGCGTACAATAAGGCGGCCTTATCGCTTAAAGCGATCTCTTCCAGGCAACCTTTGGATATTGGATTTGTATAAAGTAGTGGTAGGCGGTGCACTAATCAGGATATTTACATATATAAATATTAAAAAATTAAATATATATTAATTAAAAATACAAACTAAATACATAATTATATACATACTTACATACATTCATATATACATACATGCATACATACATATATACATACATACATACATACATACATACATACATACAAACATACAAACATACATACATACATACATACATACATACATACATAAATAGACATTATATAGATTATATGTCTCAAAAGAAAATAAACATTACACATTTTTGACCCTACCTCTCCCTCAAGTATCGTGCGTCGCGTCGCCGTAGCGTCTTTCCAATAAATTATTTTAAATTACAAATTTTATATTTAATTTAACATAAAATACAATTAAAAATATAAGAATCACTATTCTCGATATTTAAGGACATTTTTACATCTACCTACATTTAGAATTTATAAAGCAAACTTACCTGCCACGTAAATGCATCGCCTCGAGCCTTTTCCGATTCGAGTTCCTTGGCTGAACGCGGGAAACTGTTCCGCCATAATAGTAACATACGCGGCAATAACCCTCGTACTACCGGTACACCTGAAACATAAAATTATATTTCATTTAATGAATTAAAAAATAGATCAATCTTAACTTTCAATCCAGTAAATCGAGTAAGTTTCATATGAAATAGTTACAATAACAATAATATGGAGTTCTGTCAGGATTTGATTTACAATGTAAGTTTATGAGCATACATATCCTAACAGTAACTTTTCATTTTGTTGTATAACTAAGCTTATTGGTACCATTTTCCATAACAATTTAAAGTATTTATGTCCTATAAGATTATTTACATATTTTATCCAACATCTATGAAAATTTACCGATATACACAATTAAAAAGAAATGGTTCCCTTATTCACTGCATTAACTTAATATCCTTAGCAATCACCAAAATCATAACGAATAAAACTTACCCAAAGTACAAATAGCGCCAACAATAAGCCACCCAGCGTTAGTCCTGGCAGCAGTAAGGCGACTACTTTGTCCAGCTGATCGTAGTAATTGCTCCGCAGCGTTAAACGCCACCTTACCGCGACCGTGTGGCACGCCCAGTGGCGAAGACTGAACCGCGCCTAGTATTGCTGCTAAAGCTGCTGAATAACCTAAAAGTATATATATAATTTAATAATTTAATTTTATAAATGTTTACTGTGCCTCATACAACAGCTAGTAAGGAATCAGCGATTTATATCGATACAAAAAACTATTTTCATATATCATCTTGTATCTAGGCAAAGCGCAGCGTTGAGTTCCGCCACTCAACACGCAATGCCTCAACTCGGCGGAGTGGGGAACGGAATTGTTGAAAGAGAATGGAGTGTCTTAACACTAGGTTCTCGGGTTCCCTCTGCCTACCCTGCTATATGCGGGTTACAGCGTGAAGTTAAAAAAAAATCATGTATCTTTAATATTTTAAGTATTAATTACATGCTTAGGATATAACCCGACAAGAACTTTACGAATCAGATAAACGCGTGGAAGCCTGCACAGTAAACGTACACGCAATTGCGCAATAGGCGCTCAATCTGTGTTACCATCTTATGGTTTTTGACCCCACGTTTAGTATATCAAATACAAATCGTAACTAAAATGTACGATTATATATTTTTTGCAGTAAATTACACAAGTCCGATGTTTTATTAGGACCTCGAAATGTCGGAAAATAATCAACTGTTCTAATAATTTTTGTCGAGTATTTATGAGTTTGTATAGAAAGCTGATTTCTTTTTGCAATTTTTGTCTGTTGGCTCAAAAGCAAAAACAGTTTGTAATGACGAATTTCGAATATAATTAATGAAACATGAATAGTATACACTTATGAATAACATATATGAGTCAGATATATGAGTAGTGTAAGTCTAACTTTGTTTGTTTTCACGTTATGTAATATAAAAAAAAATATGTAAACGTGTTACAAATTATAAATGGGTAAATTACTTAAATCAAACTTGGGGTACTATAAAAATTAAATTTGTATCACTGGGTCATAATTTGACAAATGTTTGTTAACAGGCTCGCGGGATTAGGATATGGTGTGATCGGAGGTCACTATGATGAAAACTAAAATACATCATTTGCGCAAGTATCTGCCCGAACCTCTGATAACTCTTAAAGTTTTTGTTCGGCTATAAAAAGTAGCGTAGGGGAACTCGGGCCGCTCGGAAACGGTCCAAACGATCTGACCACTAGGCCACATGTTCTTATCCAGCTACATTTTTCTAGAAATAGCTACAAATGCTTATAGGGTTGTTACAAGTTGGTTTCCTAGTTTAACAAGGTTTAGTATAAGATAGTAACCCGATATGCGATGCGGCGTGGGGCGCGGCACGTCGAGCGCGTCGGCGGCGCGGTCGAGCAGCGGCGCCAGCAAGGCGGGCTGCGCCACGCTCAGTCCGCGCAGACACGCCGCCGCGCCCAGACGCGCCGCCACGCACGGGTGCTCTAGCACCTAACGATACATTCATTCGTTACCTCCATTCGAAACTAACACTAAACAATATTACTTTTTTACAGCAGAACTAATAAAAAGGAAGATTGAGTTTTACTTAAAAGAAACGGTTGCGTCACTTATATAATTAATTATTTTAAATCGACGAGTGTAATTTTTAGATATAAAAATAACTAAAAAAACACTCATCGAGTTTGAATTTCTATCCTCCATACGTATACTGTATACTCACTCTTTTATTTGCTAGATATAAATTAGATAATTTTAAAATTTTGTATATTTCTTCTACATATTCGTATTCAATTATTACAAATTAATGTATCTCAACTAGCACATTATCACATTACCTATTTTAAATCTTGTTTTAGATATCAAAAAATACATATTATTTATGTAATAAATTACACCAAACATATGATATTAAATTATAACTTGTTTATGATGGATCAGTTTTAATTTAGTTTCCATATTAAACTTGTTACACTCACAGAAAATACAGTATCGAGGACACCGAGTGACGTATCCGAGACGAGACTGTGCACAGCCGTACCCAATTGTAAGGCCAACTCCCCGGCCTCTGTTAACGCACACACCAACAAGTGTTGACTGAAAAGTGTTTCCTGTTTAAAAAAAGACAGAATTTAGTCATGGTTCAAGTAATGTATTTATTTATATTGTAATTAATTAACTAATTTATAATTTGTTGTATGTAGCGATTTCATGTTTTATCTTACATATCAGGGTAGTTAGAGAGACCTTAATGCGAAAATAAATATACTTTAGTATTAGTAAATTTAAGAATTTAAGTTGCGGCGTTGAGTTCCGCCACTCAGCACGCAATGCCTTAATTCGGCGAAAAGTGGGGAACGGAGTGTCTTAACACTAGGTTCCCATTGCCTACCTTGTTATATGAGGGATACAGCGTGAAGCTATGTGTGTGTTATGTGAGAATTTAAGTCCTACGATATTTACATGTTCTAAAGGACATAATATAAGTAAACATATAACTGTTCTTTACCCGACCCTGTGTCATGACACAAGCTTCTCTCTAACCTAATATGCAGGATAAAACGTGAAACATAAAAAATCAAATACCTGATTACAATCTTTAGCGTTTTCCGGGTTAAAGTCAATACTGTTCATTTGCTTAGCCACTATCTGAATGATTTCACGGCATGCTGACGCTTGAGCCTTCTCACCAAGCATCTTGCCTAATGTATTTCTTAAGATATAACTTATACATTTCCTACAATTGAAGAAATAGAAACAAATAAGAAAACATAAAAATAAATGTAGAATGATCATTAAATATAGTGCACTTTTTTATGTAAATTACAGGACACGGCAAAATCCAGTCAAGATTTTGAAACTGCGTATTTCAAAACGTTTGATCTAACAAAAGATCATGGTTCTACTCTAGTTTTTAAACATTGTCATCCACAATTTCAAGCACATTTTTTATCTTAACTATATTAAAAACCATAACAAGATAAAAAAATCGTAAGAAAATCTACCTGGTCTAATTTTATATATTGATGTTATTAATTAAGTAATTTATAACTAAGAACTAATAATTATACAATCATTTACAAAACAACATACCTGGAATAAACAGCATCAACATGAGAGCTGGCTGCTTTAGGATTTGCTACTAAATCCAATACGTGGGTCAAAAATGTAGTTATATTACGCTCCAACCATACACCACCCATATTCTGCACGAAAACTACATAGGCCTGTAAAAGTAAATAAATAGTATTATTTGTACAGGCAAAACAAGATGATATGACCTGTATGTGAAGTAGCTATTGTTTAATTTTTTTTAGCGTCACGCTATATCCCGCATATAGAAGGGTAGGCAGATTGAACCAGAGAACCTAGTGTTAAGACACTCCATTCTCTTTTAACATTTCTGTTTCCCATTTTAAGCTTTTGTTTTTTAACTTACTAAGTTTTTTTTAAATATAATTAGAAACAATAGAAATAATTAAAACAACTGCTAAAATAATGTTTACAGTTTAAATATATGAGAATTATAATAAAAGGGGTTAAAACTTATATTATTAAAAAATTCTACACTTACATGTGTAACACAAACACGAACTTCCCTATTGACACCTGAGCCAGATTTTATAATTTCTCCTTTCAGAAATGAAGTGCCACCCCTCAAGAAAGCACCCATTAACAGGTTCAAAGCCTCATCTAAAGATATCACGTTTTTGGGTGGGTCCTTTTTGTTCTGTTGCACTAGAAAATTGAGAATATGTTTCTCAACTTATTCATTAATTAATTAACTATTTTACAATTTACTTTGACATAATTAAATATAAGATTTAAACAATATTTAGTGGAAATCTTTAAAAGCCAATTTATTAAGTTAAATGAAAAAAAACCAACGAATTTGATATAAAAGAGTTCTAAAATATCCCTACTAATATTATAAATGTGAATGTAAGGTAAGTTTGTTTGTTACTCTTTGACACCAAAACAACTCAACTAATTATGATAAAATCATGAAACTTTGTACAAATATTCTTAGAGCTATTAAAATGTACATAGGATACATTTACAAAAAAATATATAAAAAACAGATATTAGCAGACATGATTGTTTGTCAAAAAATTGAAAATCTGGCTTTATGAACGCATATACGCACTATAGTATGTAGTATGGACTACCATTGAACACGTGAGCGAAGTCGCGATTAACAACTGGTATGTAATACTATAATCCACAAATTCCACAAATATTACAGTATAAATATACTATATAAGTAATCTAAATAGATTACTTGAATTAAAATAATTTTGATTGTGATTATGTAACTATAATTTACTATTTTTAATCTTAGTTAATAAAAGAAATTAGTATTCATAAATAATTACATTTACATAGGTAATTTGTGTGGAAAGTGTACTTTCTTTTTCTCTCAATTAGTCAATTAGCGAAATTAGGTCGAATAATGCATACTGGAATGTAAATATTCATTATAATTGATGAGTGATATCATATTCGTTATCTTATTAAAATATACAATTGTAGAAAATAGATATACATATAGAATATTTAAATACACTACTAAAATAGTTGTTTAAAAAAAAATTCATATGTATGTTAAAAAATTCATATGTATAAATATAACATAAAAAATAATATAATATTGAACAATTATTTGGAGATATACCTTGTTGCATCCCTATTTTAGTTTTTGTATTGATATTGGTAGTTTCTCCAGCTTGTGTTGATGCTATCAAAGCACCCAATAGCTCTGCAACGGCACATCTGTGAAAACGAATTATAAACAAATATGAAACTTTGTACATGTTATAGACATGACTTCATCATTTGTTAACCTTTTTATGTAGAAAGTTAAATCAAGTTGGTAATTAAATAATAAAAGTAAGTATGTTACGTTGTGATTTGCTACCAAGCTCAATTAATGAATATACTTTAAATATTGTATTACTTAAACATAACAGTGCAGTTACAACATATTTTACTTGACTAACACAGCACATGTAATTAAATATTACCAATTGTTTTTTTTTGTAATATTTTAGAGATGTTATCAATATGTTAAGATCCTCCTCTTTCCACCCAAATTCAAGACATTGCTTGTTGAATTACGGAACTCAATGCCGAACTTTGCCTTACTAGATAGGAGAAATCAAGGTAATTTAAATATAATTACCATATTCCCCAGAGTATGATAGAACCCACATCCAGATGCTGTCCCACTGCGCTATGATGGCCTTTTCGCCCAATAATTTCTTTAAATACCTTAGCATATAATCACTAGGCTGCACCGCCCTCAAGCAGGCCGCGGCTATGGCGTCGACGTCGGCCGGCGTCAGACGCAGCAAGGGCAACATGTGGCGCAGCGCGTGCGCGGCCGTCGCCCGCACGGACGGCGCGCGCTCGCTGAGTAACGCAGCGCGGGCGGCGCGCGACACTTCGCGGAGGGCTGTACCCGCCGCTGTACCCATTCCCACACATATCTAAACATTTAAAGGATGTAAAAAAATTGTTTGTATAACAGTTTTACTGTTATTGCATTGCAAACTTATTTTAAAAATATATTCAATGTATTTAATTCATTATTTTTAGATATTTCATGCAATGAACGAAGCTGTTGTTGTGTATAGTACTATGTACATTTTATTGTAATTTTCAAACATTTGCAGAAACCGATTGATGGAATATTCATCACTGGAATATAATCAATCATAAAGCTATGTTTAAATGAATAATAAGAATAAAGTTTTTATAATTTTAGTTTTCTTTATAACAAGGAATAATTTTAAATAAATATTGGAAATTTCCCCTATAATTTCACCTTATCAAGTGTATTCATAATTTCAAGTCTGGTCTGTGATTCAGCACTCTTCATGGACCTTATTAGGGTTGTCACTGTTTCTTCATATGATCTTCCCATCATGCGACCTAATTTTTCATACATGCTACCGAGACAGCAAATAGCAGCTCTGAAAATATTTTATGGTATTCATTCTTTAAAATACTAAACATTTATTATCAAGATGTTAATTGAAATTAAAATAAAAACAATTATCAATTTAAGTATTTTTAATAATAAAATCTAATTAGTTAACATTATTTCATCTTCATTACATAGATACAAAATACTTAGCAGTAGTTACTATAAAAAATTACAAATTTAATAAATAATATAATAATGTCATAGCATACATTGAAATGTAACATATAAAATTTACTCACAGTCTGGTGGGCAGATAAGAGGGTGAATCATCTTTAACTTTTATAATATCATTACATTTGTTCACAGTGTCAAATAATAGGAATGTGTCTCCAACAGAAAACAGTGTAGCCAAGCATCTTGCTAGCAACCTTCTTGCTGGAGCTCCCAAATTCTCACGAAGTAGACTAACTAATTGTGCTACCAACTTCTGTTGACAGCTTTTAAGATCTGACTATAAGCAAAAAATTATGATACATGTCAGTTACTTCTATATATCTTTACATTAATTTAAAATTACAATTTTTTTGTATAATGTTGATTATTTACACAGTACTTTTAACATAACATTTTATTCCTTAAAAATTAAATTACAAAATTCTTTTTCTACTAACCTATGTAATAAATATATTTAATATCAAATTTCAGTCGCTTCTGTTGAACAGTGGGAAATGTGATTATATAGATAATTTAAGTTTACACATTACCGTTACAATAGCTTATTACAGTTTTACCTTAATAGATTTATAATAATAATAATATGTAAATATAATGTTAAAGCATAACGAAACAAATGTAATAAAATATACTGTTGTACATAAAATGTACTTTTACTATTCAAGTTAATATGCAACCTAGAATTCCATATTTAAAGTGGCAGCCATCTGTTATAATTGTATTTATTTAAAAGTTATGACTTCCTTAGACTGAAGCCTTATATGTCAGTATTATATTTTAAACTATAAGAAAAAATTGTAAGTGTATCTATATCCATGCAAACAAATGTTATTAAGATCTGTATATTTCTAATTCATACATCTAGAAAATATATAGAATGATTTGAATATTACGCAGGTATTGAATAATAAAATGCACCAATAAACCAGATTAATGTACACTTGAACTTTAAAAGTACAAAATTTTTTCTTACCTTGTGTGCAGCAATAAGCACTTTATCAAGAAATCTAAGCCATTCAAAAATGAAATGTGGCTTCTTATCATCAGGAAGTTGCTGTAGTGCAGCTTCATTTAAAGTTAATGAGTGTGATACTTCCATAGTTATAGATCTAAAACAAAACAATATAAAGAGGAATGAAATAGAGATAACTTTGAACTTATTGTTTTACTAAATAACTTTGATCTTGTAGTTAAACAAATACATTAAAAAAATCATTATTACACTTGATCAAAGTAATAGGAAAAGAATATAAACGTTATAGTTAAGTTTTCCTTGGACGTTTAATTTTGAATGTATTTACACCTTAAGCCGGATTATTAATTAAATTTTTAAAAAAGTTTGTAACATGAAGAGGAATAAGACCTTCGCCAAATTTCTAAATGCTCAAATAAATTGATGTCGGTCATAAACAATGGCGTCATCCGTGAATCAGATAGTATATATATTATTAAAGAAAATAGCAATAAAATATCGTTTCGGAGCAAGAGTAATCTAAATTTACTTCTCAAAAATATTCTTCATCATATTTAAATAAAAGAATTAGCTCATTAGATCTTACTTACCTCTTAAAATTATATATTTAGATGTTTACATTCACATCACTATTAATTTCTAATTAAAAACATTACGACTAAGTTAAATATAAATTGATTTAAAAATAATAAATATTTTTCACTTCTTTTTACTAAAGTATGAACGAAGAGACATAAAAATAAAATTGCAGCAATTAAAATATTGTCAAACTGCCTATTGTCAATCCTAATTTCTACCACTGTCAGAAATGTCAAATGAGAAACAAAATGGACGATTGTCTTGTAATAAATTTATTGTAGAAAAGAAAATAAATCACATTTCAGAGAGCTTCTTAACAAGCACTTTTGGCTTAGTAACAATTGAATTGAAAATATTATTTCTTAAATATTTTGCGTGGGTATAATATTACTATTTTGATAGTCACTTTTTCGTAATTTTTTCTTTATTTGACAAAATAACAACATTTATAACTTTTTTTAATTTGTTCATAATAATATATAAGTAATCAGAACGAAGACAAAAATCAGTCAAAACAAGTCAAAAGTCAGTCAGAAACTAGAACTAACCATAGAGTCACTTTTGCAGAAGTTCCATTTGTCTTATACTACAAATCTAAGACTGGCACTCACGCTGGCGTCTGGCAACTGGCAAGTGGCAGTAGCACTTACAAAAAGTACCTATAATGTCTATATATTAACGACTTCTCTCGAGTGTTGGCATGTGGTGTGAAAAATTACTATTTTAAAGCAACTGTCATAGCTATATTTGATCTATACTTTAATTTTACAAAATATTAATATATACAATTAACAACATTTCTAATAAGAAATACTGGACAGTGCAAAGTGAGACGTTGTGCTTGTCATGAAAAATAGTATTATAGGTTTGCAACTTGTCTAGATTTGAGAAAATGAATAACAATATGAGTTCTCAACAAAGCCCGGCAAACTTGCAGTCTGTCGTGGACAGAGAAAAGATTTACTCATGGATTTTGGAGCTATGTAATCCTGAAACACGTGAAAATGCTCTCTTAGAACTCAGTAAAAAACGAGAAGTTGTACCAGATTTAGCGCCAATGCTATGGCACAGTTTTGGTACCATTGCAGCACTGTTGCAGGAGATTACGAATATCTACGTGGCAATGATACCGCCTACTCTCACAGCCCACCAGAGTAACAGAGTCTGCAACGCCTTAGCCTTAATGCAGTGCGTCGCATCTCATCCTGAAACAAGATCAGCTTTTCTCCAAGCACATGTACCATTGTTCCTGTACCCCTTTCTGCATACAGTCTCGAAAACACGTCCGTTTGAATATCTGAGACTCACTAGTTTAGGTGTGATTGGAGCTCTTGTGAAAACTGATGAGCAGGAGGTGATCACTTTCCTTTTGACTACAGAAATAATACCATTATGCTTACGTATTATGGAAAATGGTTCTGAATTATCAAAGACCGTCGCTACATTTATACTACAGAAAATATTGTTAGATGATAGTGGATTGAGTTATATCTGCCAAACATATGATAGATTTTCTCATGTAGCAATGATTTTAGGAAAGATGGTGCTATCTCTAGCTAAGGACCCATCAGCAAGGTTGTTAAAACATGTTGTTCGTTGCTACCTCCGTCTCTCTGATAATCCTAGGGCAAGAGAGGCATTAAGGCAGTGTCTTCCAGACCAATTGAGAGATACAACATTTGTTGCTTGTCTCCAGGAGGATAATTCAACTAAACATTGGTTAACACAATTGATTAAGAACTTGGATGCCCAGCCGCCCCCAGCAAGCCCAGCCCAACAGAATATGTGAGATTCAAGTATATATCGCTTTTCTCACTACAATGTTTACAAAAGATAATATTAACCTCACAATCTTACTCTAAGATTGTAAGATTAATAATATA
>JAKGSA010000551.1:57571-82610 GCA_033558755.1 Philaethria dido
TAAAACATTTAATGTTTAACATAAGCGCGGTATCGAAATTTTAATCAATATACAATTTATGATTTTGTCACAGATAAGATTAATTCGTTATTGAACATAATCGAAATGTCTCGAATAAATATAATTTTCATATCCCTTACAACATTATACGACTTTTCCTCTTCAGACATGGTAAAATATATACACAAAATAAACATTATTCTTTTACCACAAAATTACATCAAAATATGTTTAATTAGTATAAAATTATCACATACAAATTATGAATCATTCGTAAATAACAAAAACAGGAAATTGTTTAACATCTATGTTGCAATAAATAAAATATATGCAAAACTATATTACAATTTTTATATCATTAGCGGTAACGGTCTTCTAATTCAATATGGTTGGTAGATTAAATTAATTTTTTTAAAGAGATAATTAACAATCACAAATTAAAAATATTTACAAATAAGTTTAACAATCAATTATTACGGATTATTTTAATGTCTACATACATACATGGATAATGTTGGCTTTTGTCGAGTTAGTGTCACATGGCACGTACTTTATCAATTTATGATAACCTTTTGCATTAAGATAAAATTAGAGGATTTGCCATAGTTAGCTTTAATATAATTATTACAAATATCATATAATAATGTTGTTACTGTATCAATTTACTTCAATTTTTATCAAATGATAAGACACTGACGTCATGACATGTTTCTAAAGCCGGACCTACCTTTGTAACGCCCTATTAGTTATTTTCCATTTAATATGCACTTGTTAGAACCGTTAAAGTTACTAAGTAGTAAAATTAATGTTTATAGTTCAACATTTTTAGAAGAGTAACATCAAATTATTATAGGCACACACTGACGGGCTGTAAATTCACCTTGAACTGTTTTTGGCCTATTTTCATTGTTTTTCGCTTTTGACACCTTTATTTCTGCCCAAAAGTTTATCTATAAAACTTCTCTTTCTTTTAACTTTTTTCCCTGTTGCTTTCTGATTCTCCTCTCCCTCTTGTCCTATTTTATTAAGGAGTGCTGGAATGGTGAGGTCTACAATTTTATCAAGCTGTGGCTTCTTCACAGAATCATTTCTTAGAGTTTGTTTAAAGGAAGATAGTTCAGGCACGTAATCATTCTCTTCTAATTCAGACAGAGACATTTTGGAATCGTTCGTTTTATTGGCAGAGTTATTGTTAGGACTTTTACTTCCGCTAATTTCTCCATTGTGTAATATTTCCGCATTTGTTTTAATTTCTTCTGCCGATTTCTCCTCTGACAGTGTGTCACCGTTTGATTCACTTATATTTTCATCTTTTTTCTCAAAAACATCGTCTGTTCCTTCTTTTTTATCGCAGCAGTCGACGCTATCCCCCGCACTTGATGTAGATTTTGGAACAGAACCGACTACCTTCGGTCTGGTCGGAGGTAAGGTCCAATCTACCGGCTTACGTTGCGGCGAATATCGTTTGACTAATTCTTCATAAAGTTTTTGAGGATCTATTACAGGTGAACCAGGTTTTATATCATTTGGTAAGCTCTGATGCTTAGATTTATCTTGATCCTTATCCTGTATTTCTTCATTGTCAACCTCATCACCCGGAGATCTTAAATCTACAACGACTCTGCGTGTCGGTGTTGGCGTCGAATACGGTTCAGCGAATGGAAATTTATGTATATTAAGATTTTCTATTTTGTACCTTATTGTCGAGACAGTGTTAGTAGTAGGTAGAGAGGCGCGTACCCCGCCTCGGTGTAATGAGCCCTCGCCTGGTTCGTGTAGGTTTGATTTTAAGAAGTCTCGTCTCATTTTGGACAGTCGTCTGTTTCTTTCGGCCATACTGTATCTGTAGTCGACATCATCGCTTTGGTTCAGTTCAGATGTAAAATTATCGGAATACTTTCGTGGTCGATAGTCGTATTGTCGATCTTCGCTTCTCGTCTCGCGCATGCTGGAATACCCAGGAGTGTTGCGCTTAAAATTAGACGTCGTTATTCCGTGATTGGTAGTTATGATCGGCTCTACCTCCTTGTACGTCGGCGTGACGGCGGTCGGGGAAGGTAGGGGTAAAAACACTGTGTCGTGCTTGTCGAAAACCTCGCGCCGCTGACTGAACTGGTCTCCGCCGATCATCTCCCTCGACTTCATACTTGTTGTAGGCGATTTGTGCGCCATTTCCGCTCGATAACAAACCACAACACTTTTAATATTGATACTATTTTCCTGCAAACACTGTATTTCTATTTTTATACGGCACACATTATGACTTCACCGGCAACATCGCGCCTATGGAAGAGTACACGTCTACACGTTAAATTGGACAATAAAGGTAGTCCGGTCGTCCGTATAAGGCGAGCCGTTCGCGATATAATGATGAGTGATCAATAGAGTGGTTCTGATAAGATACGACGCTCGTGTAGCGCTTTACTTATTTTCTTTATCTTTTAGCAGTCGAAACAGTTGTGTAAATAAAACCGAATGAACACAATCATGTTCGTAATTAATAGCGGAGCGAGTGAAAGCAACCGGCGGCGGCGGCGGCCGATCGCCGAGCGTTCATTATATAATGAATATTAAAACAACCGTCCCGAATGCGATGCGTTAGCCCGACTCTCGGGAGTCTCGTCGACACCGTCCGCATCGCCGTCTCAGCAAACGCAAACGCAAAACTACGATAACTCATCGACAAAGAACGCTAACAAGCAATATTTATATTTACTAAGTATAAAGAAATACATACAGTAACGTTGCTAATTACGCAATAAGTATACGTATCATAACTTATACGAGTATTCTATAATGTTACATTTTAAATGTAGCGGAAATATATAAAATAAGGTAATATTAGAACAGAATAATTAATTATCATTGTTCTAAAGCGAAAGTACATGGACCTTTTCACATACGCTTGCATTTACGAACAAACAGTACTGAGAACTAGGTGAATAGGTATATCACCGCGGATTTAAAAATAACTGTTGCAAAAAGTATTTAAGCAACATTTCTGTGTGGTTTATCTTAATTACCTCCTTCATGCTTTATCGTTGAACTCATTAAATTCGTCAGTTTTTGGAAAGCAATACAATTAACGAATTGTTTTCAAGGCTGTTTAAATAATGTGTTTCGTTCTAATAGAATTTATTTGAAGACTAATAATAATTTCGTAACTATATTTATATAAACAACGGTTACAAATTGAGTCACCTTACTTTTTTTGCAAAACTTGCGATTTCAAATATGGCATGAAATATTATGTAGGTAACATGAATGTAGTTTTATAAAGTAAATTGTGCAATTTTTTATGCTTATTATACTTATATAAAATGAAACGGTACAACTAACGACCATGAGATATTCACAATAAAAATAAATTCACAGTAAGGTGAGGCGTGTAAGTCTCTCGTGTGGTCAAGAATGTAGAAATCTATGCGTGTTTATTTCATAACTGACCGCTCTTGCTGCTAAAGGAGACAGCCGGCTTTTTATTATTTAGGTTTGTGTTTTACACTTCCAAGTTCCAGTTCAAACCAACTTGTTAATCGAGTTGCGTAAACGCCATATAGCACCTATAGTTTAAAAGTACAAAGGCCCTAGGTAGGTACGTATGTACCTATATTTTAGCCGGAAGTCAATTCAATGATTGTTTACAAAACAACATTTACCCATATAACATGTGAATCATCGTACAAGAACAAAACACACAAATTTCGTAAATCTGTATTTATAAACGGTGACCAGTTTTTTTGTCTTTTTACCCGGGATCCGGCGCTAATTTTATTTATACAGCTACGAGTAAGTACAAACGTTTCTCTATTTGTAGCAATTCTCGGTCGGTCAATGACTCCAATACAGTTTCTTCCGAAGACGGCCGGTCCCTAAAATGATCGAGGCGAAAACTCAGTATCAGACTATTTGAACAGTGATATCATTTCATTTGCATACAAGTTATAATTCTACTGAGGATTGTGTTAAATGTGAATCTGTGGGTGGATATGACTCAATGGGGTAAGGCTAATGGCATTCGCCACGGTCAATAAAAATTTCAAGAGAAGAAATAAGTTTTAAGTCTAAATATCTGCCAACTAACAATGTATAATTAGTTAGTTGTATTTCACCATAAACATTAAACTGTAGCTTGTGCTTGTCAGTTGTCTACATAAAGTTACTTTTACTAACGAATTGATTTATAACACAGTCAATATTTTGTCATATTCATGAGGTATAAATAATTTTATATAGTATAATTTATAAACGTCTATTTAATTTGTATACAAAATTAAAGAAATATAAAAATAGACAATGTAGAATCGGTGAACAATCTTAATCTTACAATTCTTTCTTCTCCAATTGACTTTTTCTAAAGAAGAAGAACGAGGACTAGTAATATAAAAAAAAAAAAATATATTTTGTTTCATGGCTATTTTACAACCACATATTATTAGCATTTCGCGAAATGGGTGGCATTTCCGCTTTATAAGATGATAGAATCCAATTCATTATGTTGTAAACAAAGTTGCCTGTATGTTTTAAATAAATTATCTAAATTTTATACCAATGACCTTTATGTCGGTATTCTCGTACTAACTACCCCACGCACGGTGATGTTGACATATACATACTTAAATTTGTATTATTTTTTTTATCTTCACGGTTCATACCGATTAGTAATCGGTATGAACCGTGAAGATAGACAGAAAATCTAATATCGAAACATTCCGTCTCCTCTTTCCGTCCGAATCGAGACAGTGCGTGTTAAGTGACGGAACTCAAAGCCGCGCTTTGTTTTGAAAAGGAAACAAAATATAATTTAAATATAATTATTTCCTCGAGTGAGAATTGAACTCACAACCCTAGTGGTTGTGAGTTACACTTTTACAGTCATACCCTGTTCTACTCCGGCATGATGGCCTAGATGGTTCATATTATAATACAAAGCTATATTTTGTACGTGTCGTGTATATTTAAAAGAAGTCCTGCTAACCAAAATAAAATTAGTAAGCTACTTGCAATAGTAAGGTTAATCTTGCTAATAAATTCTATTTGAATTCATCAAACAACAGCGCGCTGTTCGTTTATTTACCGTAGTCTCAATAAACAAATTTTCGTGTATGCAATTTCGTGGGACGAGATTACTAAAAATGAATTTTCAACTTCCTACTTAAATATGTCTATAGTATGAACTTGATAAAGGTCAACGAATATTTTTAAATAAATAAATCTAATATCTATGAATAAATAAATTGAGGCCGCAGTGGGACAGCGTCTGTTCTTAAACGGTCATAAACATGGTTCGATTCCCGTTCGAGGAAATGATTATACTCATATAATTGTTATTTCTTTGTTTTGGAAAGACAAAGCGCAGCGTTGAATTCTGCCGCTTAATATAAAATATCAATCAAGGGGAAAGAGGGGACTGACAAAATAGATTGAGTTGACTCTATCAGAAATCGTTGTAACATAAGATGTCATAATGTTACTTAATGGTCTTTAGAAACATTAACTTAATCACTTTTAATTGGTAAGTGCTTAAATGTATTTGAACCCCAGTTATTTGTAAATGTTTGATATAGTCTGTACTTAGAATTTTATTTTGTTATTTACTATATTGGCCTTTGCTAGGTGACGTTGCGGTTAATCCTAAAAAATCTAGACATAGGTATCAAGGTGTTCAAGTATGACTAACCGCACTTGCTTGATTGGTGCCCAGTCGTGCGTGAAACTGCTGTCGACTGGCGGAGCAATGACGTCATCTGCTAAATTAATAAACATTTATTATAAAGTCTTTGCAGACATGTATTTTGGTTAATTTTTCCCTAAATTTTCCTTTCCTGTTCCTAAAACTATCTGTTTAAATAAAAAAAAAATAGCTATTGGAAAATACGATTTTCTAATGTAAACTGTTTAATTTCAAATTTTTGTATATCTTTTGATTACTTATTTAATTTCGTCTCCAACACCCGAGTACCTATTGAACTTACAGATTTTGGGTTCTATTCGACTCTGAGGTTTCTTATATATCAAGTATAGATGTCTTCCCAATTCCCTGTTCCCGATTATTTCCCGATTGTTTTATATCCCCATAACCGTTCAGGGGATGCATAGATTGCGTGTCGTATACTTAATACAATAATGAAAAAATACATATATACAACAGTTAAGATATTAGGTATAAAGTTCTTGTGTGTGAACACATGCCAATGCTCTGTTGACAAAATGTCTCGGAATCATGTGAGACATGTCAATGAACCGAGAAATGACTTTCTTAAATAAATTATTTGACAAATTATTTAATGTCTATAGGTAAGCACCTTTACTTCTTAGTTTTCATGTTAATATTTCGTTAACCTATCGTAAGTTGTTTTGACATAAATTAGGCACATGAGCGTATAACATACTGTGAAAATTTATTTGAAAATGGTAAATTGCAATTTTTTTTGATATATTTAAAAAAAAGACAAAAATAGTTTTAAAAACGTTACTTATCTGACTTGGTTTGTAAGGAGTGCAATTTTTACTATTCATTTTATTTTACATATTTGTGTCAACTTCATATTTATATACTTAAAGACACCAAACGATAATGTGGTTTCGCGCACTAAAAGTAATTTGTTGATTCATGCAATTTTAGCTTTCTTAGAAAGTATGACTAAACAGTAATTTCGGAAGTATTCTAAACCGAATCGCTCACTATAACATCTAAAAAATGTGGGTCACCTCCACGTTTTTAGATCTTTTTCATTCAACGCTTGTAACAAACATCGAATAATATGGGACATCCAATAATATCGCAATGTTTGGCTCGAAGCTTCGCATCGGCTTAATGCCTTGGGATCAAAGGACAATGTACACTTACTTTATAGTGCCGACGCGGATGCGACCAAAATGTATGCTTCCTAATTTCGGGATTTCCTTCTGTAAATTTTTGTTTTAGGTTTACAAGTGATATATTGGTAGTAAAACATATAAAAAAGCTTCAGGAAGCGATATGTCTGTCTGTGTAGCTATGTAGGTAACGTGTCGGAATCGTGAGTCATTCGACTATTCGAGGCAGAATCGTAAAAGTACAAATTAATTGAAATCTACGATCAAAATGTTTTATGTACCGCTGCCTTGTACTATAATGTAGCTATTTTTGTGTAAGCCGGATTTTGTACATTTAGTAAGTATTCATGGTGTCTTCCATTCTTACTGTACCTAACTAATATTGTATTGTTGATCAATATTTGTACATTTTAATTTGCTATAATTTTGTTACTGAAAGCAATTATTTAACTTTTTTTGACTATGCAACTGAACAGAACGAGATTTAGACTATGTATATTGTAGACTTCATTATATTTTCTTGGATTATTATTCTTTGAAACTTTCTATTATAAAAAAATATTAAGATAGAACTGAATTTTATATTAAAATATGAATATATTAATGTTTTTGGTAACTATTTTCTTAGTAATAGTTTTCAAAATTTAAATTTAATATATAGATTGTCAATAACCAAAACCGTATATTGAATTAACTAAAAAAATGTGATTGTAACAAATGTTTGAAAAAAATAATGGATTTAAATTGTTAAACTGAGAAAAATGTTGTTACTTAATTAAAAATATTTCACAGAATTGGCTGTCCAATACCAGTAGATCAAAAAACAAACACGAGAAAGTTATCAAAGTAAAAGTGATATTTAAAAGTAACTAGAAGTAATTACTTTTATATTACGAGAAGATACTATGTTATTTGTATAGACATAATTAACTACCGCTACTCCGCTACATAGCGCAGTTGGAAAAAAATATGGTGTCACTTACACTGTATAACTCTCTTGGCGCAGTGGGAGCAATATATGGCCGCACTCACGACCGTTGTGGGTTCGATGCCCACTCTGTGAACTAATTGCAAATCATTATAGAAGTCATCATAAAGAATGTATATTTATGCAGATTAAGAATTATATAATATATACCTATTAAAAGATGCGTAGGGATAAAGCGTGAAGCTAAAGTAATGATGCCCAATGCAAAAATTTTCGAATATTTTTGGCGTTTCTGTGTCAGAAAAATCATACTTTTTGAAAAAAAGAAATAGATCGTTGATAGAAATAGATTGTAGATACAAGTTAGTTTTTCAATTGTGCATTTTTTTGTGTTACTGTATAGTATGTTGTTGACCCAAGTGGCTTCTACAGCGTCACCGGGTTTTGTGGGAGGCCGAGTTAGAAGAGCTCTAACCTTGGCTTCATCACCTTTGGGATGGTGCCAATAAAGAGATTCCACGAAGTCGCAAGGGCGTTCTGTTAAAACACGGACCTCGGCTTGCGTACTTCGTTCATAGCGGAGGACTTTTCTTCACTTGTGTTGACATCTGCGTCACGTTTCAAATATAAGAAAATTGTTATTCTATGTATATAGTGTTCCTTATCTATACAAAGAAAGTCATTGAACATATTATCGTAGAGCTAAGTTTCCTTGTTAACCGACTTCCAAAAAAGGAGCAAGTTCTCAATTCAACTATATTTTTTTTATCTGTAACCCCATAGCTTTTTACTCGAGGAATCAATTTTTATGATTCTTTTTTATATAGCAGCTAGTGCTTCTTATGTGGTCTCTTAAAATTGACTGTTCATATTATTCAGTCATGATCTTACCAATAATTTTTGAGTTATTCGTAAAAAAATATTTTTAGTAAATTTTATTTGAAGACGATTTTACGAGATTAAGAAAATTAATGTCAAATATTATCAAATATTACTTAAAAGGTATCAAATATTACTTAGATGTAAAATTATAGATCTGTGATGATGATGATGTCCTCCTAGACGTATCCGTCGACGGCGACACACTGTTGTTATTAGTTAGTTCGACGTTCGTGAGCGCGAAAGTGATTTGCAAAACCGAATTTAGTATTGAAGATTCGGTCGCAAATAGCGCAATGAAGCTGTCCGCTATCATTGTATGTGTAATTATAGGAGGGCTTGGGTCGAGTTTTCAGAAGCTGGCGTTTGGCGTCAAGATGATCGATGCGAGTGCGCTCAAAATTATTAATGCCCGTATTGACAGCATTTCGCCACTTCGGTCTCTGAGTGGCAAGCTCCTCCCAAGAATCGCAAGATATTCCACAGGATGATAGGTGACAGGATGATGATAGATCTGTAGTAAGTATTATAAGAAAACATGTAAAATAAGAATTGAAAATATTCATAACATTTTATTGACATCACGTGAGAGTTATTGAGAAAGGCTAAATAAAAGAAATCCTATCTATCTTAAACTACTGCTCATATCACAAACAGTCATAACCGCTAGATAGAGTGTGGCTTATATAAAATTTAATATTTAAACAAATAGATAACTGCAGTTGCAGTGTAATTATATAAATTGAATGTGTTTAAGTCATTTACGACATTCTGTTTATCACTGTAAAGAAATCGACCAGAGAATTATGATAGCGTTACATACGTACTTAGTGATAATTGTTGAGTTGTGATAAGAAACCGCGGTACGGTTATGCAATTAGGGCGTCGATTATACATGACTTTATAATATACCTCACAAGTTACAACGATAGTAATGTGTAATTACTATAAGTACAGTAGTACTTCCATTATCCGGGGTAATGAAGGGTATGGGGGTTCAAGGATAATCAAATACCCTAGAATCTAGGGCCTAGATAATCAAATTACAATTTTTTATTGGCTTAATTATTTCTAGAAAATTAATTGGAGCAGTTACCGGAAACTCATGATACTGCACGCCATGTTTTTCAATTCAGTATTTTATTTTATTATTTTTAAGAACAATTACATATATGATAAACAATTTCATTGCAATTGTCAAAAAAGTGTAAGTATAAACGTGAAGTTGCTGTCTAAAGTAATTTACATTTATTAATATTATCAGATTTAAAACCTGATGAAGGCAAGGAAAAAGTAAAAGAGTACACAAAAAAAAAATTGAATTAAGTAGTGCCTAATTAATAAATTAATTGGAATTAAATAGTTATAATTAAAAAAATAGACGAGATGAATACAATTCTTTTAATATACTAATAATTTTGGTTACAAGTTTTACTAAGAAAAGTAAAATCATTATAACTCTTATCATGTTAAGCTCTCATAGATAAATGGACGAAAATTTAAACGTTGTTATTTAGACATCTGTATTGAATGTTTTGTCATAATAATGAGTTTATTATCGTAAAATTCGTCTGTCGAGGTAAGGACTTTAAAGTTTTGGAACAAAATCTTTAGTCATAAATTACTTAACTGGTAAATATTTTAATAAACTATACCTAACAGTCGCAGAATTATATTAAAATTATGAATTTATAATGTTTTATTATAAGCAATTGAATTTAAGTTTCGCAAAAACGATCAATAAGAACATTTCCTAACAAAGTAGGAAATAATGAGAGTTTTAATGTTTGGGTATAATAATTTATATGCGTTTAATTTAATTTAAAATCACCATTTATGCGTAGAATTGCAAATATGTAAAAATCTGACACATCACCTTTATCCATTCATGTCCTCAATTATAAATAACATGTACGCTAGAGACTGTCGTGAATTGTGGTATATTTTGGATATATATACGACTGAACACAATAGTAATGAGTTCGAGTCCTATTCAGGGGTGATTCAATTAATACAGGGAGGTTTTCTGTCGCTCAGACTAATATAATTGTGTATGTAACAAACAAAATATTTTCAGGGCCATCAGTGGCGAGGGGTGAAAATTTTAGTTAGGTAAGCCGGTAAATTTATAGAAGCCGATGCATATTTTTAGGGAAGCCGGTAATTACTAGACAAGCCGGTATAGGATGTGAAGGTATTTAGTAATTTCACCATGGAATTTTGACGATGGCCTTTTTTTTAGGTCTCTGATTTTATACCCAAAATTTTCCTGGCGATCTTTTTTTTTAACTCTTCACCTTTCGTGATTTTGTTTTTTTGGAAACTCAATTACAATTTGAAGTTCACTTTTTTTTTAGGTCTCGTATTTGTACTTTGATAAGTTAGGCAAGCCGGTGGGAACCGAGTTGTATGGACGCCTCGCCACTGCGGGCCATAACGACAGGATAATAATGAAATACTTTTAAGCATGGGCTTTTTTATTCGGTCGTATTTTGGATAATTCTTAAGTATAAAGCGTATATATCTAAATAAAAATGTTATCGCAATCGATTTCCGATGAACGCGATAAGCCAATCTCGATATAACTGTGTATTAAATATTTTATTGTATATATTGTTACGTAAGACTTAGACGCCATTACTCTCGCGAACGATCCGCAACATACAGGTAGGATCCAACACACTCGCAGACGCACACGACACAAACACCGTCCCCGCCGGTGGAGACGAGGTCCTTACTTTTCTACGGCTCGATCACGCCTCGGTGCGACCGGGTCAAGCCACTAAAATCCAACAGGGCATCAAACGCCCTACCCAGTAGGCTTAAGCTCGGGCCGAGCGAAAGCAAAGTCCCCCACTACAAGCAGTGTTCGCAAGCCGAGGTTCGGCCTCGCAGGAGGCGCCCCTGTGACACTGCAGTTCTAAGTTGATGGTCCTCCTTCCGAGGAGGCCAAGCCAGGGTCAGAGCTCTTCAAGCTCGGCCCCCCACAAAACCCGGTGACGCTGTCGAGGCCAATAGGGCCAACAGCATACTACACAGTCGAAAAAAAAAAAAAAAACGTAAGACTTATTAATAAAACAAACTATGTACATTATAATTTAGCATCTATTTATAAAAGGAAAAGGTTAAGTAAGTCAATACTGCGAATAAATTATTATAAAGGTCATAGGTAAGTGTTGAATGCAAAACAAATATGCCTAAAATATGTTTTAAATAATTTTATTATTGTTATATTAATGACATGTTTTTATTTATAGATTATAATTTCATTTTCTTTTTTTTTTAAATATTAAAAAATTATTAACGAGGTGATATATCACTACGTTTAACATCACTTGCGATGACAATAGAATAAGATAAGATTTTAAACAAAAAAATTTTAAACAAAAATAAATTGACTTTAAAGAGAATGCACTAATAAATGCATTTATTACAAATAATTCAACAAATACTCGTCAGATCTTAACTAAATTTAAACGGAATGCCGTCAGAAGCAAGCTTGCTATTAGAAACATACACGTATGAAAAGAGTCATAAAAATTGGTTCTTTCAGTAAAAAAGTTATGCGGTAACAATCATCAACACACAAAAAAATACATTTGAATTGATAATGTCCACTGCTCTCCCTTAATCCTTCTGTTTTGAAGTCAGTTATAATGTCTTTATCCATTTTATGAAGCTTTTTAGAATGAATAACTATCGTGAGGCTATTGTGGTACAGCGGGTCTTCAACAAACGACGGCTGTGGGTTCAGTACCCACTTGAGAAAATTATTAGTAGGACAAAGAGCGGCATTGAGTTATCCTATTCAAAATAGAATGCCAATATAAGGCAGAAAGTGGTGAGCAGAGTGTCTTGATACAAGTTTTTTAAGTAACTATGCGATAAAAGCATGAAGTTAACTATTGCACGCAGCTCGTCTCTTGTAGGTATAAAATATACCTACATATAAAATATACATAGCTTTACACTGTATTCCGCATATAGCAGGGTAGGCATAGGAAACCTAGTGTTAAGACACCCCGTTCCCCACTTTCCGCTGAATTGAGGCTTTGCGTGCTGAGTGGCGGAACTCAACCCCGTGCTTTGCCTTTTTACCAAACCCAGGAAATAAAAATATCCATTTTCTGGAGTGGGAATCGCACCCACAACCTATAGCGTTTAAAGTCGCACGCTTGTGCCTCTGCGCCACGACTGGCGTTATAAAATATACCTTCGCAATAAATATCTGTATTAAAGTACAGATTCATGAAATAGGCCAAAGGATGCCTCCCTAGGGATAAGCTTAGCAGTTCTAAAATCTTTATTTCTACGGAACACTTAATTATTTTTATAGTAAGTAAGCAGTAACAATATTATGTTTCATTGTTTGATGATTTTTTACCGCTACTCTATACTTGAATGAAGCTCTGTCGTTCTAAGTAGGTCAAAGCGATAACCTTCTTAGCGATTCCGAATTAAGATTTCCGGTCATCAGTACTTGAGGGATATCATTAATTCCATGTCTTATAAACGCTGAAAGATAAAATTACTTTTGTTTATATGAAGATTGTAGAGGTCATATTGGCGCAGTGGGTCATCGTTTGATTATAAACGCGGTGTATGTGGGTTCGATTTCCACTTGGGGCAATTATATCAAAATTATCCTGATTTCCAGTTGTATTCCGCCATTTAAAACGTAATATCTCAAATTACGGTGGAAAGTAGAGAACGGAGGGTCTTGATAAACTTAACATACTTTAGTGATCGTGATTTTTGGGCTTAAATATTTGGCAGTATTTCACCGTTACTTTAACAGCTCTAGCTAAAAAGCCTTCGTTGCAAATGCCTTGTTTTCTTTTAACTCAATTTATTTTTTCTAGGTTAAAAAGTGTAATATAGTTATCGACCGTTTGTGGCTATCAAAAGAAACTTCAGCATTTTGTTTTTTTTTAACATCTATTCTGTGGTACGATAATTAAAATTTTTACAAAAAGGAAAACGACTTCAAATATAATTTATTAAAAAGCAAAGTTATTACGAATAACTTCAAGACTACTAGTTGAATCTTAACAAATTTTAAATGAGACCACATCAGAAGCACAAAATAAGTGTAAAAAAAACATCAAAATTGTTTTAAAAGTATGTATTTTTTTAACTTTTTATGCTCAGTTATCATATATTAAAAAAATACATTCGAATTGAGAACCTCATCCTTTTTTTTAAAGTGAGTCAAAAATATTATTTAGTAAATGCTTTATGCACGAAAGACAGAAGTGAAAAACGCCTGTCGTGGCGTAGGGGCACAAGCCTGCGGTTGTAAACCCGACAGGTTGTGGGTTCGATTCCCGATGCATATTTGAAGCAAGTCGGATAGTAAGAAGTTGGATAAAATAGCGTTGCAGGTTTTCTTACATCGATAGATATATCAGGTTGTGGGTTCGATTCTCACTCCAGGAAATGTTAGTATTTTCATTTCCTGGGTTTGGGAACAAGGCAAAGCGCGGCGTTGAGTTCCGCAACTCAGCACGCAATACCTCCATTCGGCGGAAAGTGGGGAATGGACTTATTGTAAGAGAACGGTCTGTCTTAACACTAGGTTCTCAGGTTCCCTCTGCCTACTCCGCTATATGCGGGATACAGCGTGAATTTAAAAAAAAAAGCAAAAGTGAATTTGCAATATTTTTTAATATTGGAAAGGATTCTTGTAAATAAAGCTTTTAAGAATACAAATATGAGAGGTAGGAGATAACTTACTACATAACATTTTATATCGCAAGAATAAAATATACAAATTAGCTTAAAGATAAATTCAATTTATGTACATAGCAATTTAACTGACGATAAACCGCCTTAAGTGGTCATTAAATACAGACACCAAGTAAATGTTATATTTACTTTGTTAATTTAACGATTTAAACTTCACGACTGAAAAGTATGTTACAAGTAATATTTTTAAGAAAAAATGTTATGATTACTTTTTGTACAAATATTTTAAGTAATTTTAACGTTTTGTATCTCTTAATTATAGTCTATCTACTTCATAATCAGAGTAAGAAATATTATAATGAATATAATTACAAAAAGTGCTTAACTAATAAAGATATATTTACAAAAAAACAAAAAAAAAACAAGGATGCATATAAAAACCGAACAGAATAAACCCAACACAGAAAACAGAAGAATTAACGAATCGATTGACGCATGAATAGTCAAAATCGTTCAACGTATTTAGTCTCTACAACAACAAACATACATACCATAGACTGATTACCACATTACCCACCTTTGCGACGCGCAGTCGGGTAGAAAAACAATGCTTTAATGGATTTTGTCGTTATCCTGTTATTTATATATTATTCACAATGACATGAGGTTTACGCAGTATAATTATAAATTGATATCGAATCCGGCATATTTGAAGCAAGTCGGATAGTAAGAAGTTGGGTAAAATAGCGTTGCAGGTTTTCTTACATTGATAGATATATCAGGTTGTGGGTTCGATTCCCACTCCTGGAAATGTTAGTATTTTCATTTCCTGGGTTTGGTAATAAGACAAAGCGCGGCGTTGAGTTCCGCAACTCAGCACGCAATACCTCCATTCGGCGGAAAGTGGGGAACGGAATTGTTGAAGAGAACGGAGTGTCTTAACACTAGGTTCTCAGGTTCCCTCTACCTACCCTGCTATATGCGGGATACAGCGTGAAGATAGATATATCTTTGTTCTGGGACATTAGAAAAAACTACCACCGTAACAAAAAATAAGAGAAGTTCAACCAAAACATCGCAGTTGACATATTGTTTTATAATTTCTTAAGTTTTGTTTTTCTAACTTAGAATTCTATATGTTTTCTATAGAATAACTATAAAATTGCGTCAAGTCGTTCTAAAATGTTTTTTATATTGTAGTATTTGTAACTACTAAATAACGAGAAAAAAGCTATATTTTGAATTTTTGAAACTACTTGTTTATAATATTTAATTATCTTAATGTCTTATTAAAAATATTACGTATTATATATATTTTATTTTTCTATTTTTATCTTACATTACAATCAAATATATATGAATTTAATTTCATTTTCGTGTCAGCATATATATAGTTTTGTTCATTAGGAAAGGATAAAGGAAAGTACCGTAAAAGCTTAATAATTTATTATATCAGTGCATTTTAAAATAAATTATACATTAAATATTTAAGGTCTACAATTCTACAAATATATGTAATAACGAATATAAACTAACAAATAACATTATACTACAATACAGTAGCTACTATTTCAAAGAATCGCGTAAATCCTATACGTTAAGATTTCGACATAATTTCTTTCATCGCCAGTTCAATTTTCAGTTGTATACACGCAACTCGCTCTTGGAATATTTGGTTGACCAAGTTCAGTCTCTTTTGTTCCAACATGGCGTTTTCTTTCATTAACTTTTGCCTCAACTCTTGTTCCTCCAATGTATAATTTTCTTTAGATTCCTTATTTTGTAAATTCCCCTCTTGCTTGCTTTTCAAAGCGACATGACTCCTTAATTTGACAATTTCAAACTGTTCCGAATTGATTTTGGCTTGAAGGAGCGACTTGAGTTGTAAATACTCAGCGTTTTCAAGTTGCAATCTGAGTACTTTGAGTTCTTTTTCCGTTAATTTTGGTTTCTCTTCCACCTCGGTGTTTTCTTCTGGTGGTTTAAATTCAAAGTTATCTTCAAATTCGACGGGGAATGTTGGGTCTGGGACGGAAGGTATCGTGTTAGGAGATTCTTTAGTGTCGAAGGCATCAGTTTGTACGGTTTCTGTTTCGATTGGGGTATTCTCGTTAACTTGTGAGTCTCTCCTAACCGGTTCTGGTTTCTCTTCTTGTTTTTCATCTATTGAGGGTTGTTGTTGTATCGGTGCCGCGTTAGGTTCTACCGATTTTTGTACTGCACGAAGTTTCCTCTGAAATATTAATTATTTTTAGCATTTAGTAAACATAAAAGTTATGTTGGCTACTTATATGTGTATAACATATTACATAAATTTTGTGCTTTCCTATAAGATTATAATCGTGTAGTTTCGATTGGAGATGAAGAAATAAAGAAAAAAACCATCAAAAATTATTTAAATGCTAAATTATACAGAGTTGGCAAATAATTTTTAAATTTATATTAGAATATGTAATGGTCAGATAAGCCAATTTAGACTATAAAAATAACAAAACAGAAGTTTGCTTTATATGTTCATAAGTAAATAAATATACAAATATTCATATTTACAGCCTATCTTCAATCTCTAAGTTTAACATATACAATATCAACATAACAACTCTAAAATAATCATAATATCACCTTTAACTGTGTAACAATCCTCTGCGCCTCCCACAGTTGCTGGTCCCTTGCCGTAGTTATGAACCCGGCGTGCATTTCCGCATGTATTTGGTTCAATAGGGATTCCTGTTTTCTTAGTTCTTCACTAATCTCGTTAGCTGTTTCTGGAAAATCTGCTGGAAGGGATTGAAGCGGTGGTACATATCTGTAATTATTATAAAGTGGAAAATTATTTAATTTTAATATAAGTTTTATTTTAATTGTGTTTTTAGTATGTTGTCTATTATTGATTTGTAAGTTATATAGTTAATTTTTAGATCGTTAACAAAATATGCAATCTTAAATTAATATGTATTTTAAAAGAAGACAAAGTTTTATTAGATTTATAGACTTAATAAAAAACAACTGGTAAGACGGCGACGTAGAGTGACTCTACAAAAACACGCAATGTTTCTATTTCATGCGGAGAATGGAGCTCGAAGTGTCCTGACACTAGATTTATTTGCCTAACTTGCTATGTAATGGGAAAAAACAATTAGCATTAAAATTAAAAAACTATATTTTTTTGCGTCACGCTGTATCCCGCACATAGCAGGACAGGCAGAGGGAACTTGAGAACCTAGTGTTAAGACGCTTCGTTCTCTTTTAACATTTCCGTTCCCCACTTTCTGCCAAATTGAGGCATTGCGTACTGAGTGGCGGAACCTAAAGCCGCGCTGTACCTTCTTACCAGAGCAAGGAAATGAAATTATTATAAATTATTCAATTTTTTTTTCTTGGAGTGGGCATCGAACCCACAATCTGTCGCATTTACAGTCACACGCTTGTGCCTTTGCGCCACGACAGGCCTCAAAAATGTAACTCAATTGCATTTTAACTGTATCCTCCAAATATTATTATCAACCAATAAAGTGTCTAAAAATATTTTATTTAAAATACAACAAAACACTTACTTAGTAAGACGAACATCAGCAAACAGCTTGTCTGCTTTAGTGATGAAGTACGTAAGGAGATTCAATGACATGTTGAGAGCGGGACCCATCGCCGTTGCTATTGTTTGGATGTTCACGTGGTTTACCTAAAATAATATAGCAAATATAGCAAAAATCTTTTATATTCAGATTATTTAAACTCTGTAATATATTCAACAAACTAAACCCAGAAACTAAAGTACTATTAGGAAAATAAAAGAAGAACAGAACAACAAGAGTAAGAAATAAAATGAAAAAAAAAGAGATAGATAACAAAGCTAAACTTAATTTACAACAGGCGGCCTTATCGCTGAAATAGTGATTTCTTCCAGGCACCTTAAGACATATAACAGAGTTATTATTTTTTTTTGTCACGAAATAATGTGTAAAAAAAGAATTAACTACTTCGATAATTATTATTTAAATAAGTAAATGCAATATAATATAGTATTTTGGTAACTCACAAAAACATTATAAATATTACACATTTTCCTACAAGAAGTTAGTAGAAAATATTTTTATTTCTGCTCTGATAGGACAAAACACACAATCCCTAAATTGGAAAATTGGCTAAAGACTGTTTCAAAATTTTGTCTTCAATAAAAATACAATAAATTTCAGTAAAAGTTCAATAAATACAATTAAATTCATATCAGAAAAAAAAAAAAAAACAATATATTTAACAAATATTACTCACCTCACCATATATTAGATACACTTTCCTACAAAATAACATTGTTACACGTTACTAATTTACTACTATTTTACACTACAAAGGAATCCCTCGTAGTTTAAATAAAAAAAAAAATGTCAACTGACCTGTTCATTGGCCACAACAGTTTCAAAATGCCTCACGAGCCACGCCACCAGCGTGTAATTAACATGCGGGAGGCGCGCTAACAGCGCGAGTAGCGCCGCGTCGCGTTGCGGGTCCGCCATCGCGGTCGCCGCCTCTATCTGACCGTGGAACTCTTGTGTTAGTATCGATTCTGGTAGCTCGCTGTTTGGGAATATTAAATATTATTGTTTTTGTGTTTAGGTGTGTAGAAATGTTGTAAAGTATATAGCAGGGTAGCTAGAAAGAGCTTAAGGCACTGTTTACCGTATTTGCAAATTTAGATATATTTTTTTAAATAATATTCCATTCTATAGATATTTTTTGTACCCAATACAGCAAACCTAAGTTAGCAAGGCAACATTTAATATCATTCAAGTAAGTATACAACATTTGTTTCAGGCCAATTGGTATTAAAATTAATAAAAGGAGTTAAATTTTTTTTATTTCACGCTGTATCCCGCATATAGGGTACGCAGAGGGAACCTGGGAACCTAGTGTTAAGAAACTCCGTTCTTTTTCAACAATACTGTTCCCCACTTTCCGCCAGATTGAGGCATTGCGTATTGAGTGGCGGAGCTCAACGCCACGCCTTTTTACCAAACCCAAAAAATGAAAATACTTCAATTTCTAGAGTGGGAATCGAACCCACAACCTGTCGCGTTTACAGTCGCACGCTTGTGCCTCTGCGCCACGACAGGCGTTGAGTATGTATGTATGTATGAGTTAAAATAATAAGTTATTTTCATTACCTTGCTTTGATAACATAAAGCGCAGGGAAGAGTTATGGTATTCAACGCATATATCTCGAATTCGGGCAGAAAGCAGTGAATAGAGTGTCTTGACACTAAGTTCCTCTATTTACCCTGCTAGATAAAATGTCATGCTATAAAATATTAGTATAAATATTACCTTATAAAACTTTTCAACATAGCACAAGCTACCGGCACGTCCCAGTGGTAAGGGAATGTTGGTCCTCTGTCGGTGTACAACTTGCGCAGTTGCTGTAGTTTTATTTTGTCAGGCTCCACTCGATATATTTGATTCGATTTTATACCGTGTGCCTGTAAATATGAAAGAAAATATAATTTTAAAATAAGAATATATAATCTGTAATATTAAAAAGACCTAGAGAACCTAGTGTTAAGACACTACGTTCTCCGCTTTATGATCGAATTAGACATTATGTGTTGAGTGGCGGTACTTAACGATCTTCTATGTCTCACCCCTCCTCTATGTCTAACCAGAGCGGGGAAATGCGACAGGTTGTGGGTTCGATTCCAACTCCAGGAAATGTTATTTTTCATTTCCTGGGTTTAATAAAAAGGCAAAGCGCGGCGTTGAGTTCCGCCACTCAACACGCAATAACTCAATTCGGAGGAAAGTGAGGAAAGGAGTGTCTAAACACAATGGTTCCCTCTACCTACCCTGCTATATGCGGGATACGGCGTGAAGCTATGTATGTATGTATGTTATAATCATTCCCCAAAGTGGGAATCGAACCTTAATTCATCACGTTTGCAGCAAGACACTGTGTATTTTTCAATTCCTTATTATTTTTATTTTAAATTACTTTGAAAATATTACAATGAACACATATATATAATAACATAATAAATTATTTAAAAACTCATTATTTAAGAGGACATATTAATGATGAGTTTAACACATCCATTGTTGTCGTAAGTCACGAGGCAGGGTAATTTCGGTAACAATGCAAACTAAGTAGGTATGAACCGTTAATATACGGTACATGTATGTAAGTTTGTATGAATAATGCTCATATGTTTCATTTCAGGCCTTTCAAATCGAATGTAGGGTAATTTACCTATTAGTTTTACACCTTTTGTAACAATAGATACTAGAGTATAATATGCAGTTCTAAAATATATATCTTACAAAAAAAAAATAACTAACAAGTTCTTAATGACTTACAAAAAGATTAAAATCTCAAGGAAAATGTATTTTTTGGTAAGGTTTAGTGTTAAATAAAAAGTCAAGTACACTGAGATAATATATACTATACATAAATAATAATATGAATTACACATTCAATTTTACAAACAAAAATTGAATTGAATTTTTCTTCTGAAGTGGTAATAAATAAAAAAAAACTTAATAAATACATGTGTCTTCTAGAGTTATATTGATTTTTTATCGTAAGGGAAAGACGTATTCTAGGAAAGTATAAAGTCTACACAAACAAAGTTCGAAGCATAATATAATATTTTATAAGAACGAAAATAGTACCTGTAAATAGTCGATACTGTCGCGAACGACTAGAGGAAGACCGGTGTCGTCGTGGCATCTCGAACGCTCCACTGACTGCTGGAGTGGAACGCCGAATATAGGTAAAGCGACTGGAATATGAAAAAGATAATTTTATCATACGAGGCCTGTTGTCGCGCAGAGGCACAAACGTGTGACTGTTAACGCGACAGGTAATGGGTTCGATTCCCACTCCAGCAAATGAAAATATTATATAATATTTAGTATTTCCATTTCGTCGCTCTAGCAACAAGACAAAGTGCGGAATTAAATGCCGCCATTCAGCACGCAATTCCTCAATTCAGCGGAAAAGAGGGCAACGGAAATGTTAAAAGAGAACAGAGTGTCTTAAGACTAGGTTCTAGTTCTTTCATCTTATCGTAATACGCTAAGATTATGGGGTGAAGTCATTCATTCACAAGAATGTTTGTATTTACAATATTTTTAACATAACTGATAACTTAAACAAAGTGCAATTATAGAATACCATAAGAAATGTATCTATAATGAACGAAGTGCCTTTTATATACTTCTTCTCCATGTTGCAGAATACTTCTGTCAGATAATATTTGCTGGCGTATATGATAGTGAGGTTGAGAAGTGACTCAGTAAACACGCAATGATTGTAAAAAACTTAAAACGTATAAATGTAAAATAGTTTCTGTTTTTTTGATTGGGTCATACAAAGTGAGACGCTAACGTCTACGGCCGCCTCTTATTCCTATAATAATTCTAAATAAATTTCATTTTAATTGGTAACAAGCAATATTATTACACTAACAGGTATTATAATATAGTATGACTGTTCCAAAGTGACCACCATAAAAATGTGCAATGTATACTTTTATTTTGATGTACATACAGTCATACATATTTCATTATCATTGTGAAGTTTTATGTGGCATTTCTTACGAACAAGTGACACACGTTTAACAATAGGCCAAATAACAGCTGGCCTTGTTATCTATTATTTTTTATTTAAAAACTAGATATTGATTATGGCATAAAAATTACAATAATAAAGCAGGTACATATGTACCTAAGTATGATAGATATATATGTATGATATGTATGATAAAATATTTGTATAACTCACTATAGATTAAATTATGGAGAATTGAATTAAGATAGATCAAAATTTACTGTTTTCAGTAACACAAAGGCTTAAAGGATTTATACTTGACTATGATGGTGATTAACATAATAAGTATTAATTTTTTGATATTTTAGAAGTGTTTTTAACTCACTTGAGCCATTTCTTATACAGAAATGCCTTAGTTGTTAAAGCTCTTGGACGTTTTCCAAGAGGCACAGGTTTGAGTTCTGTTACGTTCAAATTTTGGTTGAAATGGTTTTCTTATGTTTAAATAATTTATGTTGTTCAATATTTCCATTTACACATTATCATTATAGTCAACCCTTAAAAACTCAAAGAACGTTCTTAAATAAAAATAGAATATTTCAACGAAACAAAAAAAAAAAAGAAGTACATTTTCACAATTCACAATTGTCTTACAATAATAAAACGTAACATCATTTAGCGATAAATGTCAAGTAAGACAAGCACTCAATATAAAAAGCCTTTCGATTCCCAGGTGAGTTAAGACGCAACCGCTCTAGTATTTCAACTTTATGGGCACTTATATGTCGGTAATGTAATTTTGTTAATTGTATCAATATATAATGTTATACTAGTAGTATTTATATTATAGAACATATTTTTTTAATTGATAGGTTTTTAATGGGTAGGTAACGACCTAATTTATATTATCACAAAGATTGGTCAAAAATGAAAAATTCAGACATCGACTCTACTACTACTGCCTTAGGCGACCCTGCAAAATATCAATTTATAATTCATTTAACAACGTATATATCAAAATGATGTAGGTATAATAATATTTTTTTTAAAGTAGATGAAATTTTTACAGGTTTCGTTATTTACATAAAATTTATAGTCTGACTTCGTTGTATATTAACAAAAAATATATAAACAAACAAAAAAAATATATAAAAAAATATAAAAATGAGTCGAAAGCAATTTAAATAACATGAATATCTTTTACAATAGCAAGTATTTATATTGAAAAATGTAACGAAAACGTACATTGTGATAGTAAACTAAGCTGATTAATCAATTTGCACACTCACCGCCGATATCGAAGCCGTTTAGAAATGGATTTGTAGACAACATTTAAAATATATTCAAGTATACGTATATATAGTATTAAGAAATAATAATTTAGGTGGTATTAAAAACGTACCGTCGCACGTTATCATTTACCTTGAGTCAGTGTTTTGTTGTCATTAGCACAGATAATACTTTAACACTCATCATTTAGCGTGTTTTGGCTAAAATATATATTTTTCGTATAGCAATTTTGACAGTCGAGCACTACTTATTTAGAACTGAATTAGATATTTGAGGTAAAAGTGGCGTAGTTAGAACGCCTTGTCATGATAGTTATAAATTCGTATTTTAAAAGGCGATTTTTTTATTAGATATGACAAAGTCGGCCTTATTATCTGCCGTTAGAAATATAAATAAAGGAATTAATTTAATTTAAAGACATTATAATGAGTATGGGTTAAGATAAAAAAGAACTAAATCTAGAGCAAAAAATAAGAAACTATCTAAATAGTGTATATTTAGGTGAAACCTACGACATTAAGGTCAGATTACTTAAAAAATGTTTCTAAATTTACTATAAATGTTATGGACTAATATAGTATTATTACTTCTATTATATTGAAATGTGCCAATTAATAAATATTAATTACCGGAAGGAATTATTACATATTGATGATTAACTTAGAGCCTTATAAAACAGATATTATATTGTTTTTTAATAAAAAATCTAAGAGTCTTTATTATAAACCAACCGGAAGCCATTGTTTTTTTTTATGGATAACGGATAACGAACGAGCTGAAAGACCACCTGATGGTAAGTGGTTACCTTCGCCCATGAAAATCTACAACACCAGAGATGTTGTGCCAACCTAGAGGATACAGATGGAAGGGGAGGACAATGTAGTAGTCCGCTATCGGAACCACTACATTTTGGCACCAAATTGTGGCATAGTTGAGATGTGATAAGCTGGTAAGCTTCGACAATCTGCACATTGCAATTGAAATTTAATTAATTATCCGAGTATAGTATAGAAAAATGTATATTTTTTATATTGATATGAAGTAATGATATAGATTTTTTATGTCTAATGAAAAAAAAGGCATTTTCTAAAAAAACACACTGAATATATAATATTAATTATTATTAATATATAATTATTTTTTACTATCGTCGATATCGTGATTATAATATTATATGCCTACTTCAAATTATGCTGCGCTTATTATCTAAGTATTAGATTACAATATGGATAACGTGTTTTAAACAGAATTTACAATACCGTAGTCCGTAACTAGCTTTATGACACTAAGGCGGACAGAATACAATATTTGTAGATTCAAATCAGATTCAAGGAAATATCTGTATTCTTAATATGGGTGGTTTTTCAATGAGCTTTATTTTAAAGTGTGAATAAAGAATAAAATAATATTTATATATTAATACGTGAGGGGAAATCTTTTGTCCCTTTTGTACGCAAATTATATGGACAAGTATAAAATTTGGCAGCTTATATGGAGAAGTAGTGCAGAGTACCAATAATTTTTATAATAATTTATTATATTAAAAAATATATATAAAATAAATATCAACCTGGTTTCTAGTACTTATTATTTAAAACAACTAAGTGACAAGTAAGTTTAGGTTATCCAGAAATCTTTACACATGTCTCGTTAAGCAAAATATGGTATTTTGTTCAGTAAAAAAGAAAAAGGTTTAGGAGTGATATTATGTGTACACATATAAATACTGATAACAAATGCAAAATAACTTTCAACATCATAGTCGAATATTGTCTTTTATCATTACATTAACATATATGTCACTAATTAGAATAACTTAGTTAAGCTTCACGTCTCCTTAATAAGGGTTTAACCTAGAACACTTCTCATAATATAAGGATCCGCGTAATTGAACTACA